>BLKM01002754.1:615438-703747 GCA_013340265.1 Coptotermes formosanus | reverse complement strand
TGGTGGTGGTGGTGGTGGTGGTGGTGGTGGTGGTGGTGTTAGTCGTAGTGGTGGTGGTGGTGGTGGTGGTGGTGGTGGTGGTGGTGGTGGTGGTGGTGGTGTTAGTCGTATTGGTGGTGGTGGTGGTGGTGGTGGTGGTGGTGGCGGTGGTGGTGGTGGTGGTGGTTGGTGGTGGTGGTGGTCGTTTCTCATCTTCGTCGTCGTCGTAGTCGTCGCCATTGTGATTGTCGTCATGGTAATAGTAGCAACAGCAGCAGCAGCAGTATAGCTACTTATGTACGTGTTACAGTATTATAGTAGTAGTAAGATTTGCAGTCTGACAACAGATAAGCCTTTGGACGTAGACAGATATATGTGTAACGAATTTGTGTGCTTAAAGAACCTTGTGTCATGTGGATAAAAATTTGTGAAATGTAAGGAAATGCACCTCAGTACATGCAGCTTTGACCAAATACAGGTCTGACCAGTATCTGATTAATTTGTCTGTGAATGAAGTTGATAATCCAAAATAATTGCTTCTACGCAAGACATTACGCTCGCGAAAATATTTAGAATCTTTTAAGCTCTGGATTTTTCTTCGTTCCCGATTTATTTAGAAACATAAAACGCCAAATTTCGGGGGCAGAAGCGGTCCCAGTCGTAAGGGAAAAAGCAAGGGAGGCGCTATTCCTTGGTCCCGATAGGAACAGCTGTTCGCAATATCTGGAGCTTACAGCTTTTCGTATCGAGGCCTATTGATTGGCTCCCGTAATCTTTAGCCCGAGGAAATGGCAGGGTCTCTACCCGAAAATTAGTTTCATTTTCAAAACAGGGCGAAGAAAGTAGTTAAAAAAGAAAATATTTTCAAAATGACATAAAACAGATTACTACAGCAAGTTCTTGCACATAATACGGATTTAAATGTCTAAAAAATTGATGGATCACATTTTCTCATTAATTAGCTGTCTTCTTGATGTTTTCCTACACAGAAAAAAACGCAGTAAAAGTTGTTAAACTTAAGCAGCAAGTCTTCCCTTTATAAGCAAAAGTAACGAGTTTGAAGCTCGTAGAATAATAATATTTTATACCCTTTTTCAACAAACTCTCTCGGCATCAATACAGTCCCTTGTTTTGTCAGCAAAGTAACATCAAACTATCTGAATTCAAAAGAAGCCACTATCGTATCCTCTGACGCCATGTGTGTGTTCTTACAGCAGAATGTCGATGGCTATTATTTATTCAGTGGACGGACGTTGTCCTAAACTTTTGCTTCTCTATGATAATGAAGCACAGTATTTATTTTTATTTAAGCCGTTTTAGCATTGGGTGAGGTCATGCAGTGCCATTTTTTAGTTCTCTCTTCAAATCTGTGAAAACTTACTACCTGATAGGAATAAAATGGCCGGCAATACCATCAAAAGGGTGAAGACGCTCTTTTCGTTGCAGTGTTTTTAAGCTGTGAGAATTTAAGTCTGTCTCATTATTATTTTTTTTTATCCGAATTTCTCACTTGTCAGCTTTAGCTGGGAAATATTCACCCATCCTGAGATGTATCATCAACAGGATTAGGCTCGGTGGTCTTGTGTGTAATTTAGGAAACTTCTTACAATTGAACATGCGCCAAGAATTACCACTTTTTGCATTTGTATATATGTGTTTGGGTGCAGGTTAAGTCTCTTTAAACTTTGTGACAGTGACTTTGGAATTATTCCCGTAGCTGAAATTATTATAGGGACCACTTGTACTGCGTCCTGCTTCCACATAACACGTATTTTGTTCGCCAGTTCTTGGTATTTCTTTTGTTTTTCTGTTATCGTTTTGGCAAGATTGTGTGTATTTGGAATAGCTATGTCTATTAGGAAGGTATTTTTTGTTTTCTTGTTCGTGAGAGTTATGTCAGGTCGGTTGGAAGGTATTGTTTTGTCCGTAATAATGCTGCGATTCCAGTACAGTTTGAAGTTGTCATTTTCCAGCACGTTTGCTGGTTTCTACCTATAGTAGGGGCATTTGTCTTCAGTTAGTTCAGCTGCTTCTGCCAGTTTCTGGTGTATAACTTTCGCCTTTTTATGCACTAGGTAGGTGTCAGCTGTTCACATGCTGCAGCAATGTGCTGGATCGTCTCCGGTTCTTTTCCACATCTTCTACACATCTCGTCGATGTTTGGCTGCTTCAAAATATACTTCTTGTAGTTTCTTGTTAGTATAACTTGGTCCTGTATTGCTGTTAAAAAGCCCTCTGTTTCGGCAAACAGGTCTGCATTTGTCAGCCATTTGTTCGACGCTTCTCTGTCCACATGTTCTTGGCTAAGGTCGTTCGGGTGTCGGCCGTGTAAGGTTTTTGGGACCACAGTCTTTTGACTTTGTTGTTGCATTCTTCGTCTGTGGTGAGTTCATTTTCATTTGCGAGTAGTAAATCCAGTGGTGTGTATTTATTGTCTGTTTTTACTACTGCAGCATGGAGAGGTGATGATGTCTGTCTGTTTAAGAAGTATGTCTAAGTAACTTCACCTGCTTATCATGCAGCCGAGTTATATCAGCCATCCCTCTTCCTCCTATGTGCCGTGGTAGAGTGAGTCTGTCCTTTGCGGCACGCGGGCGGTGAATTCTATATCCTGTAAGTAGCGCTCTCGTTCTAATTTGGAGATTCTCTAGGTCTGTAGGTGTCCATTTTACTATTCCAAAACTGAAAGTTAGTAATAGAATTGCATAAGCATTTATAGTTTTAATCGTATTTTTCCCATTTAACTTAGTCTTTAATATGCTCTTTGTGCGCTGTAGATATTCACTGCCTAGCTGTTGTTTCATTTGTGCGTGTTTAAATTGCTTAGTTGGCATGTGGTCCAAGTATCTGTATATGTCTCCCCCTTTCATGGCTATCATAGTGTCCTCTCCTCTGTTGTGAAGTTTCTCAGTTCTAGTTTCCTTTTTACAATACTTAATGTTTGCACTTTTGAATCCCAAATATAATTCTGATATCTCTAGAGGAAGTTTGGGTGAGCTGCAGGAGTTCTTGTAGTTGATTATTTGTGGCTGCATAGAGTTTAATATCGTCCATGTATAATGGGTGATTCAATCGTTGCGTCTCCTTGTTGTTAGAGTTTATACCAAAACCGTAGTTTGTTCTGTTAGGTAGATATTATCTCTATTATATTATTATACATTATTGTTATTGTTGTTATTATTCAAACTTCACTGATCGGAGTGATATATAGATAGGATTTTAGGATTCTACATTTTAATGTGTACGTACCGGGTTCGGTTCTAAGATGTTCTCAAAGACTGTCGTTGCTGGTGTGCTTCCTCCAGTTTCTGCAAACGAATGCTGGTATAGTGGCTCGATAGAGAACACAACTGCCACCTTTCCGTTTCTTACTTATCATCCATTACTAATTTTCCTTTTCATTTCATACATTACAATTTCAACTCTTGAGACAGAATGGTTAAAGTACCTAAGAATAAATAATTTATTCTTGACTACTGTCACTGGTATCACTATATTTTCAGTGATGAATCTGAGAGTATCAGGGAGCACTCAGTCATGTGGCCACAGCAGTATCGGTTCGGTAAACATCATATCCACTACCTGACAGCTCAAGCGTCAATATACTCCACTTAAGGATAGTCGTGCGAACATGCAGCCTACAAACCTATCCCTATACAGGCCAGAACAGACCCTGGGGGCTCCAGGAGTTGCAGGGTCCCAGAATTTCTAGACAGTCGGCAGATGAAGGTGGCAAAGTTGTCAGCCTTAGGCACAGGCGACTTTACACCCCCCCCCCCCCCCCCGAGCAGATAGTCCTAGTACTCGTTTCTGTTACAGGCTGAATCGACCCCAGGGACATAGTGTTGTCCGAAGGATTAAGTTAATGTAAAATAACAATTACCCAATCGGGAATCGAATCGGAGACCTTTCGGCTTATAGCTCAGTGACTCAACCAACTGCGCCACCTCGTACCTCATGTAGCCTACAAGCTATTTATTTAATCATAACTTAATTAATAATTGTGTTGGTAACTCAGATTGACCAGAATTAAATTATAAAATCATTAGCTAATGCTGTCAGGTATGATAAGCGGCAAAGGCCAGGCACCCTGTCATACTGACACTCCAAAATACCCTGTCATCCGTGTAACAATGCATATGGCTTTTCCTCTGGTGGCAAAGAAGCTAGCGCATGAAGCTGACCGATGATTGTCTTCTTCTTCTTCTTCTTCTTCTTCTTCTTCTTCTTCTTCTTCTTCTTCTTCTTCTTCTTCTTCTTCTTCTTCTTCTTTTAGCATCACTTCAGTTTTATACTGGCCGATGACCCAAACGTCTGCAGTCACAACTATGTTACTAATGTCCTGTACCAAAACTACATAATTATTCTGAAAACACTACCTCTCCTTTAGCTGTTATCGATTGAGCAATCTCGAAACTTCTGTTTCGCAATTCATTCTGGAAAAAATGGGCTCTGTGAAAAGCTCATCAGACGCATAATTGGCCAATCGCAGGGCTTCTACACGATCCATAAAACACGGATATTCATCGAGGCGTAAGATGCTTACGGAACCACTATTTTACATGTCAAACAACCATAGACTTTAACCATCTCAGGCCGTGAAGCTTCTATAAACGTTTCACAGTGCAGCCCAAGAACTTAACCTGGATACTGGAGAGCAAAGCAGGACTCTTTGCTGCTGAAAGCAGAATATGTGGACCCAGAAAACTGTCACATATGCTTGGTCTGTTGCTTGATGCTTTGTATCAGCAATGAAACGTCTGTTGTTTGATGCTTAGTATGAGCAATGAAACGTATGTTGCTTGATGCTTTGCATCAGCAATGAAATTCTGTTTTTTGATGCTTTGTATCAGCAATGAAACTTCTGTTGCTTGATGCTTTGTATCAGCAATGAAACTTCTGTTGTTTCATGCTTTGTATCAGCATTGAAACTTATGTTGCTTCATGCTTTGCATCAGCAATGAAATTCTGTTGTTTGATGCTTTGTATCAGCAACGAAACTTCTGTTGGTTTATGCTTTGTATCAGCAATGAAACTTCTGTTGTTTGATGCTTTGTGCCAGCAATGAAATTTCTGTTGCTTGATGCTTTCTGTCAGCAATGAAACTTAAGTATACAAGAGGAGTAAATATGCCAATGTAAGCAGCTCAAAGGATGGGAAGAATGTGTACACTGAAATAAGAATATATCATATTTTAGATATTTAAGTACAGATGAATAGATATCATATAGTATGTAAAAGCTACTCCGCCTGGAACTAAGAGTCGAAATACATTCTTCTGGTGTCCTATAGCTTTCACTTAAGTTCATCTTAGAATTCTCATGGTAAGGAAGTTCAAAGAAACAGCGGTTATTGGCTTAGAGAATTAACTTGGATGCAGTTCTAGTCAGCATACGATCAAATAGAAACGTAGAAACTGGAGAGGGATAATTATCCTTTTGTGCTGGTCTAAATAGAGACGCACCCGGCACCAGCTCAGTTCAGTGAATAAATAGAGAAGAGTAGCTACTGTGATATGTAATCATCTTGCCTCCGTTTGCTTTACTGATTGGTCTACACGTTCTGAAATGAAAAGAACTACTAATGGATACCCTATAAATACTATCGCACACTCAAATACTAGAATCAAAATGTCTAGAAACAATAAATTCTTAGCGTACAGAATTAAAATTACAAGATACATAGATTACGTTCAAATACAACAGTCCCTGAATCTGGACAATTGCTAATTCAATTAAGGACACCCATCCAAGGCTGCTTACAGATCCGAAAATACAGCATTTAATCAGCTAAAGCTACAAAAATAGCAAAAACAAATATCATAATAACGGAATTTATCAAATAAAGTGTAACACATGTAAAAAACCGTTACGTGGGCCAAACAGCATTACGTACAGTCACGTTTCCGAGAGCCCCAAATGTATATTAAGGCTAAAATTCACCATCATACAGTATTCAATCCAACAAATTGCATAACCAATAATAAATAACCATTTGTCACTTACGGCCCTCCTACATGTTTCGACCTGTACAAGGTCTTCATCAGGCGGACACATAAAATGTACACAAGTACAAAAAATGGTCAAAGATATGGGTGTATAGTTAAATACAATACCGTAAATTAAATTTGCTAAAATGCTTAAAATAAAGATATGCAAACAGATTTTTTTCACTTCGAATTCTCTGTAAATTTTTAAATATAAATCAGTTAACAGACATTTTTCATTTCTGAATATTTTGTACCATATTGCATATATGGAATACGTAAATTAGCGAAAATATTCATACTAAACCCCTGTCCCATTGTGAGAAAGTCCTCAGTGATAACGATCACTTACCTGATGACAAGGCTGAAGATTAATAATAGTTATTTTACCAAGTTTCTGGATTTATGCACTCTTTTCAGCTCATATAATAATCCAACTGATACTTGGCCAAAAGAGTCGTACTGTTGGTGCTAAACAACACCGGGCATAACTTGAGAATAACTCGAGTAACAATAATAGCAATAATAATTCAATTCAATTCAATTCAATTCTAGTTTATTAATGTGCCGGTTCTACAGCCAGAAGGCCAATTACAGAATCAGCACAAGACAACTAACAACGGACAGTGAACAGAACACAAATGAAACGGACACAATAAAATCAAACATAAAACACAAGAGAATGCTTAATTAGTAACCGCGTTACATTAATAAATAAAATGACACATCTAAGTGCAGTGATAATTCAGTACCATTCAATTCGGCTCTAATGTAGTTAATTAATGTGCCAGTTAACAGTAAAATGCCCCTTAACAGAACAAGTACAAAGTAAATTGCAAGACACAAAGGTAACATAAAAAGTCCATGAACAGATTCTATGTTCAGTTAAAAATAAATTACTAGTTTAGTTATTATTCGTGCTCAGCTAGAGTTTGTAAATATATCCGCAACACTGTCAATAATAATAATAATAATAATAATAATAATAATAGGAAAACAAGGAAACTGCTAACCATCCATAGACAACATCATCCAAATGCAGAGCTAGATTGCTTGTATGTTCTCAGAAAGCAGGCAGGAAGGGGGTTGATGCAGTTAAAAGAAGCCTAAGCAAAGGAAATTACAAAATTGATGGAATATGTAGATAGCATAGAATATCAACTAATAAAAATTGTTAGATTGCACCAACACAAGACCAACTCAGCAACATTGCAGAGAGCTAGAAGCCTCAAGAGAGAATCACAGAGAGGAACAACACAAATAAAGGATAGCATAACAGAGGAGACAAAAGAAAGATAGGGAGGGCAAGGATGCACGGACAATTCCCACACAACTTAAAAGAAAAACTAGTGGATAATGAACAGTCGCATCGATGGCTAAAATTTGGAGACATCAAGGGAGAAACAGAAAGTACAATAGTGGCAACTCAACACCAAGCAATTAGTACAAACTCTTTTCAAGATAAAATTTTTAAGGAAGAATTTGAAAGTAAATGCCGGTAATGTAAACAACACAAAGAAACTATTGACTGACTAACTTCAGGATGCCCCCAGTTTGGTGAAGAATGATTACTTAATGAGACACGTCAAAGTTTGTACACTTTTACATTACTCAGTATGCAAAGCACTAGGCATCGAAGGCGCAAATAAATAGTACATATGGCAGCACGCACACACACAAACGCGCACACACACACACCCCCAAACATGTGTGTGAACATGAAGATGTGACAGTGTTGTGGAATCAAGGGGTACACACACACACAGAAGTTACAGCAAATAGGCAGGACATAATAATTAAAAACAAAAAAAGAAAACATGAGGGCTGATAGCTGCGGCAATACCAGTGGACAGAAGTATCACGCGAAAGGAAGCCAAAACGAAATTAAATACAAGAATTTATGAGTAGAGATGCAATAAATGTGGAACATGAAATATATGATTGTTCCGGTAATAATTGGAACTACAGGAATAGTAAGAAAAGCTTTAAAGAAACATTTGAAAACCATACCAGGAATACATTCAATAGATTCCCTAGAAAGTCAGCTATACTTGGAACATCACGCATAAAACGGAAAGAACTGCAGTCCGAAATTTGAAGCCTGAGCGCTAGGATTGCCCATTGATTCAAGAGGAGAATTGCCAGGGAGAAAAGTACTGTGATGATATAATAATAATAATAATAATAATAATAATAATAATAAATTTAAGACAGCATTGTATGCACCATGAATATTAAGCCCAGAATAGCTGCGACAATGCATACCCTATAAAAATGGTTCGTTTCAAGTACATAAGTGTGAACATCTTGCATAAAGGAGATGATTATTATTATTATTATTATTATTATTATTATTATTATGATCTAATAATAAAGTTACTAAGAGGCTGCTTTTCGGGGACGAGATCGAGTCCTGTCCCCAGGCTAAAAATGCGACACATTGTGCCACTCTCAGCGTCTGAGCCTCAAATGAGAGCAGCCTGCATCTTCCAGGCTGTCTCCTTCACTCAGGTTTCCAAGCTAAAACCCCACATGCAAGTCTCTTCAGCTCCATACCTGCCCCAGGCCCCACTCTACTCATCCTTCTTGATTTGATCACGATACAAATTATTAAGTTTCTCGTTATGTAATTTTCTCCAATTCCTATTAATTCCTCACCCTTAAGCTCACCTACCTTGCCCACTACCCTATTCCAGAACACCTTCAACCTGTGTTTTTAATTAATGTGAGAGACCAAGATTTACACCTATACAAATCCCAATTATACTACATTTGAACCCACTCCCTCCTAATGTCTGAAATTGATTTACACAAACAGCTCATTTTTCTCGTAACTTTTCTTCATTAACTCAGTCGTGCTGAATGAAAAAGCGCATTTCTACACTTGTTGGTAGAGTAGTCCTTGAGAACACGAGTGTGGTGAATTATCTTCCCGTTGTGATTAAATAATGGCCAGCAGGACAAACCTGAATTTTACATAAATTCCTGAGTTCTATTATTCCGTACATAAGAATGTTCGGAGAACGTTAATGTGCTTGATTCTGCATAAATTATTTTCTCTAATATTCTGTGGAGATCGAAGCCGGGACGTTCTTAACTTTTTTTCCTCACATCAAGATCTCCCATGTAAATTTTAAAATTAATGTTTGTGGTTTGCTAAAGAGAAGTAAAGTGTTTGTTACTCTAACAGAACCGACGAGTCCAAAGTTAAAAACTAAGTCACGAATCTGAGGCAAGAAAGTGAGCATGAATATTGAGGACGGCAATAAACGGACGAAACAGAAAAGGTTTAAAAAATAAACCAGTTGCTTGGAGGGAATTATTACTATTGCTCTTGTTGTTGTTGTTGCTGCCGCTGCTGCTGCTGCTGCTGCTGCTGCTGCTGCTGCTGTGGTTGTTGTTGTTGTTGTTGTTGTTGTTGTTGTTCGTTGTTGTTGTTGTTGTTGTTGTTGTTGTTGTTGTTGCTGCTGCTGTTGTTGTTGAATTATATTTTATAAATGGGTCTCTTATGTAAGAAGAATTATTGCCATCAAACATAAAGTCTACTGTTTGATAAAAAGCTGCTGAATTTGGGAAAGTAGAAATTCCTTCGCTTACCAAGTTAGAAAAAGCGGAAATAAACAACAACACTGAAAATAGGGAAAGGCGTAAATGCAATGCTCCGAGAGGGTGCTACAACTCCTGAGGGTGGATGGAGAATGAAGTAGTGCTGAACAATGAAGTTGAAAGACGCTGGGGCGCTGTGGTGGGGCCTCCCACGGGAAATTTTAGGGAGTGTACTGCCATCATGTTCAAGCGAATAGAATCCCCTTCGCAGCTCCAGCAGATGTCGGGGCCTCTGAACTTGAAGTTCAGCTACAACCATCTCAGCACTTCGACGCGGCTGATAGCTTTATAGAACAGTGTTCGACGGATAAGGAAATGCAAACAGCTGAGAAGCTTTTGATGAAACACCGCATTATTCTCCGGTTTCTGGATTTTCAGGCTACTCAGTAGACACTCGAGAAAGCAAAGGTTGACTGAATGCCCTTGTAACATGGCTGCATATCAGAAAGTTCAGTGAAAAGCATGAGACATTTGCCTTCCATATACTGAATCTATCAACACCAGCAAGATATTTTCACTTACACTTTAGCAGTTACAATTTGTACTTTAAAATGCGTAGTTTTCATTTTGTGGTTTAAAATCACGCCGTTGTAGACTACATCCCTGTCTTTGTCGAACACACGGTTCGTTATGAAAGGTTCTGATGGTTGTAAGTCACTTTCGAAGTTTTTCACTCCCTGGAATTTTTCCATTTTCTGTGTTTAAAACAAAAGTAAAAGAAGCAAGTTTCGTGGACCGATCCTGTCCCCCAAAACGAGGTTTTTTATTAAATTTTACTGTAAAAACTAAAGGTGGACAAACTCCAAAGAGTAACTGATTACAGAACAAGATTCCTTTCCTTTTTACGAAATTTGCCACTGGGATCTCCCTTACACTGATAAACTCCACATTCTCAAGACCCAGTGCTTCTATAAACCATCTTAATATTTTCCTTCCATCGTCCCTTATGATTTCTCATCTAAAACATTCTATGCATTTCTCATCAAATCACTATGTCTGTCTGTTCAGTACATACTTCACATTTCGTGATATACTCATTAATAATATTAAGCACAGAAATTCCAAATACAGCCCTGATGAAAATGCAGATGAACCGTTTAAAATTATATGGTCCCTGTGTTTCGCCCACAAACATATTTTTCAGAAAGCCATAGCACAACATTTGATCAAAAACTTATCCTTGTGTACAACATAAAATTAATTAATACCTATGTTTTCACTATATCCATCCCACTAACTAATACCCTGTGCATCCTACGACATGATCTTATTTAGGGTAAATTAGAACAGGAAGCACTTAGCCATATGTTAGTTGCTTAAGAGACACCAGAATTTACTAAAACGCTCATTACTGACAGAGTGCAGACACTCTCCTTTGTTTACTTTTTGTTTAAACTTGGCTTAAATAAACTGCATTTTACTTTTTTTTTGTCAAGCCAATTGATGTTGAGTGACTGATGTCGTGCAGGGCTTTCGGACTTGAACGAACAGTGTCTCTGCCCTCAGTCAACGTAACAACTCCTGTTATGTGCGAAAATATCAAATAAGTTATGCATAGATTTTGGCCTTGTAGAAGTTTTAAGGAACATATAGACGTCGTTAAGTGGATAAATAGCATTTGTTTCCGCCCTGTCACACATTCGTCTGTGTATCTTAAAATGTTACATATTTAAGTGCACGTCATATTTAATCACATAAATTAAAAACACCAGCCATGTGCCCTATTCTTGGGAACGCCCAGCACCTTGGTCATGTATTTACGACTGTTTCGTGTTCCAAACGACAGTGTATATGGTTGAATGCCTGATTTTTTCCGTATTTTTGTCTGTCTAAAGTGTTGCAGAAATTTTAGTTACAAGTCCAGTACAAAAACCTTCCTGACAAGACAGGAGCTAAGGCTATCCGATTAAATTGAATTTTAAAACTTGATTACATTTTACTACTTTCTCTTATTTTTCATCTGGAGACATTCTTTTCGAGTCGCTGATAACAATTTTGTGTGTGTACTCGTTCACTCTCCCTCCATTTTGGCAGAGAACATTACGTTCTTACGGCTGGTTCACTCTTCATTTCTCCAGAAAAGGGTACAAGAACTATTTAAATGTTAAGCAACAACATGCTTAGCGTAAATAATGTTGTTGCGAAGTAAATAAGTCAATACACGTGCCTATACAATTAAACAACCTTTCGCACAAGTAGTATAAACTAAATTGACCACTCCTTAACACTGCAGACACAAATATAAAAGCCAGTAATAACTAATACGCCACGTAACTAAACCAAAATCCTTCAACATCAACGTTATAAACAGCAGAACCCTAAGTTTCAACACTGCTAACACAACGAACTTCCGCGGACATAGGCCTCCCAAACTCAAAACTTCTCCACCGCCTACCTACAAAACCTGTTTTATTATCCACTAGCAATCCATTAAGTCTATTATCACACTTTTCTTCATGATACTGCATTGGCAGCATATAAAATGTGGTTATGACAAATTGGCTGTACTAAGTTTTGTCATAATACTGAACTGTTAATGGACAAGAAAACTAGTTGCATGTGTGGATGACTGTCAATCACGGACTTAACTTTAGCCACACAACAGAATGATCAGGTATAAATTCCCACATCATTCTTGGCCTGCTAACTGGAAACTTTCTAAGAACTTTATCCACCAAAGTTCTGCAAGTGTTGAACTTTCAAGTTCTCTGAGATATTGCGCCGTTTCCTCTCGTTAATAGTGCCAGACGTTTCCGCAGAGCATTCCCTCTACATGAGCAGGGCCTAATGGTCCGAAATCTTAGAGGCAGCACGCTTCTAAAAAATGTCAGCAACTGTTTAGAAATCGACAAATTTGTAATATTACAGCAGAACTGAACCTTCATCAGCACTCTTGTGAGAATCTTGCATCTTTCTACTTATGTCAATTAAAATATTACCAATTACGTACAATTAACACATTTTAGGGGCGTTCGCAAAATTGCGAAAAGCGACTGTTAGCTTCGTCATGTCTGTCTGTCTGTCTGTCCGTCCGCATGGCTTACACTGGACGAATTTTCATGAAATTTTTTAGAAAATCTGTCGAGAAAATTCAAGTTGCATTAAAATATGACAAGAATAACGGATACTTTACAAGAAGATATATTTATATTTATGATCATATCTTTCTTTTCTTCATATAGTGAGAGATATTTCAGACAAAGTTATAGAGAAGTTCAAAACACACGTATATTCTAGAACTTTCCTCTGAAAATCGCTCTGTTTATGAGATAACGTCAAAAACACGGTAAAGCCGGACTGGCCACAGATGACAGTACAGAACAGAGCATGCGCTTTGCAGGCTGGATAACTAAGGCTACAGACACGCACTCATAATACATAATACTTTTTGCTTTTACACCTTAATGATTGTTACACGAAAGCACCTAAATACTAGGTTTTATACGTACATTGTCTCTCTTGATAAGCTGATGCTTTGTCTTAAACGCAGAATCAAACTCAGATGAAGCTAAGCAGCGAATCCTTCTCCAAAACCTCATATGTAAATGCAGAACTGTGTTTGCTATAACGTGGATTTCCTTAAATTTGTCGTTCTGTCATTGTATTAATTAAATATACTGCAAGGATAACCATCAAATAAAATATACCTGATGAAAGAAATTGCATTCTTTAGGGGCCGAGAGTTCTCGATCCCCTGAGGGATTATACTTAAGGATACGCACCACATGTTCACTTCATTCACTATAGTTAATTACATTACAGTATTCTTATATGTCACTACCTGTTATTTAATAATAACATGTAATTGAATTTTAATGTAACTGGCAGTAATAGCCACTGTGGCTATACGACACTGCACCTGCAGGGGAATGAACCCTGTTGACCCATATAATTTTATGATTTACGCATGTTGTGTTTTGGTGGTTGTTATTTTAATAAACATAAAGTAATTTAAAGGTATGTTGTCCCTCTTCACGCCATGAAGGCGTATAGAGGGAACAGAGATCTAGCTCCACTCATTCTTAACTTCGGCTTCAGGTGGAGTTCAGTGGTAAATATCACACGTCGGCCTCTTCATCCCCGGGAACTAACTCAGGTACCCATTCAATAGTGGGCCCGGTCTTTCTCCTATCGCCCAATAGAGCACAGCATCTGAATGTCACATAAAGCCTGCATCCGACGGAATATCACATGACAGCCGCGGTACTCAAAGGACCGCAGAAAGAAACGCGTTGCCTAACGGGCGCGCAATATCTAGGCCAGCTGTGTGATTATCGTCTTCTCAAGGGCTGCTTTCGACGTCGTTTTTATTTACCTTTGACAAGTTAATACGAATCTAGCTCAACTGAAGAGAGTTGTTCTGAAAGAAACACTATTTGTATACACCACGCAGGAGTATTCTTATTTTTTAACGGAGGCCGGGAAGACATGTAACTGCATCTTGCCCTTCAAATGTAGACAGTGCTGCTTACGTGTATGAATCATAACCAATATCCCGCCCGCGTCACCTGCGTGTTGCGGTAGATAATTGTACGTTAGCACACTTCCCTCCGGATGTCGAATACTGCGATGAAGCAATTATGTTAAGCCTGTTTTAATGCTTCTGGGCAGGAAGAGAGACGCGAATGATTGTCTATAGTCTATCGCTGACATGACAAAAAGCTTCGCGATTAACTCTGGATAAATATTATAAACATCTGCGACAGATGGATTGCAGCTAGGAATATCTACGGTTATTCATGAAGCAGCAAGGCCATTTCACAATTCGGAGTCCGTGGTTTGACTGTATCATTGTCCTTTCTCATCATATCTTCCAGGCAAACGCATAGAACATACAACAGCCACTTCCTTCTCGCCTTCAACCCACTTTCCGGGACAGACTCCGCTGTGTATATGGATCTATGGTAACACAGGCCCCCTACTAAGTACAGTCGGTATCGAAGTGAAGGGAAACTTGTCTATGTGCACGCCTTGAAGTCCTGTGTGCGAGTGAAGATGTGATTCAAATCATTCTGAGCCCAGGCACTAGATGCAGCTGAGTGGTCAGCTTCATGTCTTGGCGATGTACTCATCAAACAGGAGGTTGAGCTGGCTCCAGAGCTGGTCTGGACGCTTTTGAAAAGACAGAATGGAAAATATGCGCTGATGTTTGTCCTAACGGAACGAAGACAATGACAGGCAGAGCTGTAGGTGTCGAGGATGGCTCGTGCGAAGACTGTATCCAAACAGTGTACAAGTATCCAATGCATTTTTCACAGACATGCATTTTTAGTTGATGAGGATACCAAAATTACTGAAATCTTATCAGTTAGCTTGACGTGATATACCGCTGTGCCTATGGACGTACAAACACCATGGGTTCCGTCCGAAACAACCTGTATTTAATAATTATTTATACAGTATGTGTTTCAGTTGTACGATCCTTATCAGGCGTACAATACAAAAAATTAAAATCCAAGGTCAAAGAGTAGAAAAATTTTTGTGTGTAAAACTTTCTGTGAGATCTCACAAAAATTTTTACACATTTATGTGTTGAGTCACTCCTTTACTACTTAATGGAATTTACAGAGTAGTCACACTTGACAAGCTGGCATTCGCCCATCTGTCCAAGAAACCTAAATTGTATCAATCTTTCACAAAACTTGCTGCGGGATATTATCATTAGCCACTAGAGTCAAGCACACTTTATCACAACCCAAATGCTTCAGATTAAAGTTACGTTATCCACTCATCTCCGCGTAGCTTCCGATTGAAATCTTATGTGCATTATTTAGGCGCTCCATATTAACTCAAAACACTAACATATTTGTGCACCGCCGACTGTTCGGCACTTTATCCCGTAAATTGCATTTTTCAAATTTTACACCCCGCCCGAAGCTAGGCAATTGTTATAGATGTTTCGCGCTGCTCTTGTACTCCAGGCACATCACTCTACAGCCATTCTGTGGAAATAATGTAGGAAGCAACAATCAATTCAGAGCAAAATTCGCAGCCTGCATTCTTATTGCCTAGGTGTTAAGTTCTACATAGATTTTGCAATTACAAACTCCGTATTTAATTTTGTAGGAACAACTATTACATAAGTCCACATTCTGTGTACTTTAAACTGCTCGAATTTCACCTCAAAGATTCGCATCTTCGCCATGTTTGCAATTGTTGACAATGGCAATGTTTCAAACATAATGTGGAGGTAGTATGCGGTCTACCGCCATACCAAAGTAAACTGTTGTTCAGAGGATGCAAGGTTAAATCTTGCATCCTCTGAACAACAGGCTGCTTCAAAACCAGATCGACGTTATCCTCAGTGTTTTAAGTGTTCTTAAGAGACTTTTAATTGTTTTTAAGTGGTTCATCGGAAACATATCGATTTAGCGGTATACAACTTGAACAACAACGATTTTAACTAACCTGTAAGTACAAAAACTGGCTTTCTTCAGTGGTTTCAAGTGTTCTAATATAGCTTCCCGTGACGATGGTGTAGCCTACACCGAAACATGTCAGGGATTATGTGAAACCTGATATACTGTGTTTTAGTGTGCGAGTTGGTTAAAATAATACAAATTAGATTTACACGTACACGGTATGGACAACTTTAAACTTACCTAATTCTGTTACATTTCATCAATTTACGCAACAGAACCTAAATCTAATGTATTATTTGCATAATGTTTGCACCCAGTTTCAGAATATCTCTTTAAGAGTTGGAAAACTTTTGGGGAGACACGCACGTAGGCAGGGAGCATGGTGATCCAAACGTACTTTCTCCACTTTTCCATGAAAGAATGCAAGCTACACACTGCTACTGGCAATGCAATGTAACAAATTTGTGTTCCTTTAAGAAAAATCATAGCAACCATCACCTTGTAAATCTACAGCAGTCTGTTGCAAACACAGGCTCAGAATGTGGCAATACTACAATAGACTTCTGTGTCCATAAACTGACATGATTCAGTTTGAGGAAACAAGGAAATTACGTCCCTAAATCCAACGTAATTGGCAGTTTCTGAACTGCTGGATGCCTTGGGTGTTTGTGTGAAATGGGAGGGTAACTCCCCTTATTTACTGATGGTCACGCTATTTCATGATAGCTTTAGGGCAGTCGGCTGACAAATGCCATTCGAAATGATTGACTGGCTTTCCTCTCCTGTTTCTGGATCTGATGTTCGATTGACACGCACCTCACTGTGAGTCATCCCTACATTTTTCAGGGTCATGGAAATATTAGGCAACTACACCAGTTTCTAAGAAATCAAAGACATAACCCAAATATGACGGAAAAAAATAAAATGTGGAAGGAACCTTTGTAAGTTCCAACAAAATAGTCACAGAGTATCCAAATATTATCTCAGTTTCTCTAAGCGATTGCTACTTGTCTCAAGGCATTAGGTTTCAACGGCCCACAATTTTTTAAAACAATAAAATATTTCAGATTGAGAACAAGGTCAGTGTTAAAATGTTAACATCACAAAGGGAACAAATTTTATATTTAAGATTCGCGTGGCAGTGTTGCTGAAAGTTGGAAGTTTTTTGGGATATTACGTCTTTTCAACTGGTAAATAGTTGCCGAAGTTTAGAATGCAATATATCCCTTCGGAACTTGGCTAACTCTATCAGCAGAAACTGCGCAACGTCCCAAAACAACTGAATTTTCGGCAAATTTTAATTAAGATAGATCAGTGAAATTGTCGGATTCAAACACGTATTATTTATCTACTAAATATAACTAACTGCAGGCATTAAATTCCTCCTTAAGATATTAAGAGTACCTCAAATGCTCAAAAAGCTCTCTAACTCCCGGATTTCACTCTCCTGCTGTGTTGACAGCAATCAGCCACTTGCACCTATCGTGCCATAAGTAAATCCAGCCCGTACAATCACTATTTCTTTAAGGTCCATTTCAATATTATCGTCCCACCTAGCCGAAGTTACCCAGTGGTCTTGCCTTCAAGTTTTTCGAATAAACTTGTACGCATATATATTATTTCTGCCTTTCATGCTAAATGTCCCAGAATCCGCATGCCTTTTTCATCAACATAACAACGTTTAATTATGGGCTTAATATCAGTAGCCTACCGCTACTTCCTGCCGTCTAAATCCAAACCCTGTCCTCCGTGTCCCGAACCAGTAACGGAAATAGGAATTCTATTCGGCGTTCTGTTGTAGAACTTCAAACCAGAGCGTCAGCCATCCGCTTTAATAGATAACAAAGTGCTTCGTTAGCTCGGGTATATCAGCAGATGTTCGAGAAGTGACATTCATACGACGCTTGTGGGCGGATACGATCGACAGGCTGCATGACAAGGTCGAGGGGTTGCCGACACCTGGAACTACTACAGTAATCAATGGACTGCCTGTCAATTATCCCCAGAAAAACATTACTCACGTCAATTTAAAGGACGAGTATGTGTGTGTGTGCAGCTCAGAAAGCTGTATCATATATTTTTTCATAACCAATTTCTACTGCTAGACAGTTTGTTTCAGGCTAATTCGGAATGATTTACTCTTTATTATAAAAGACGAGACCCGAAATCTAACCTGCCTAATGCATAAATAATTAATTTTGATTTTAAGCTTTCGCCGTGGGGCGGGAACTGTTTCTTCATTTTTGGGTAACTGCACGGTGTGCGAGTTGATTTAGCTGACGACGTTTAGGAACACCGTGAGGGTTCCAGCTTCACTGGTCAAACGGATGCGATGTGCGAGGTGAGTTAGCTGACGACGTTTCGGAACACCGCGTGGGTTCCATCGTCACTAGTCAAACGAATACCGTAGGCGAGTTGAGTTAGCTGACGACGTTTCCAAACTCCGTAAGAATTCCATCTTCACTTGTCAAAAGAATAATTTGACAAATGAATACGGTGTGCGAGTTGAGTTAGCTGCCGACGTTTCGGAAGACCGTGTGGTTTCCATCTTCACTGGTCAAACTAATTTTCGTTCCGAAACGTCGTCAGATATCTCAACTCGCACACCGTGCAATTACCAAGAATCCAGAAACAAATAATTAATTGTTCGCGTAAAACGATGTAACACGCTATTGGATATGTCTGTTCTGTTGCGGTTGTAGGCATTTCTTTAGTTGGCATAGCACAAAGTATAGCAAGGTATAGCAAGGATATACATTTTATCGATTTATTTGAGTATCCACTGAAAATATAAAAACACAATTTCAAAACATATTCTGACATTTAGAGTTGATATATACATTTACATACATGTATATATATACATATACACATGCATATATATGTACACATGAGGACAGCGGTTGGGTCTTCCATAATTTAGCATACAGGAGTAATAATTCAAAAACTTTTTTTGGAATATTTGTATACTACATCAGAAAATGCCTGTCCTTTGGATTTTAGAATGCTTCGTTCCATTGCTTCATTTGCAGTACCGCCTAGGATGGGACCTAGATTCTGGTCTTGTGGTTTGCTCTCTAGTAGCATAGGAGATAACTAACCAGACCTAATAAGATTTTGTCTTTGGAAAAACTAACCAAACACAAAATAAGAACAAACACGTGTCGCCTTAAGTGATATAAACTGCCCTAAACTGCAAGTTCAACCGGTTTCCACAGCCTCCTGTGTTCTGAAAACAAAAACCCCATGGCACAAGTAACATCTAACAAAATTCTATCGTAACTGAAATTCGTAATTTCAGTTTACCACTCGCAGAACATTCACGGTTTTAGTTCTGTCGTAATTTTATGTGCCGCCTGCTATAAATTTTAATTTTGACCACACAGTGCAATTATGCCCTTCTAATTTTTCTAACAAAACACTTGTATGATTCCGTAAAGAGCTTAATAACTTTCACTGATAGCCTTTGTGATGAGCCGAAGTGTGATGTTGAAACTGAATCTTTATGTATAATTTAAAAAGTCAAATGACAAGAAATATAATCATTATCTCTTAGCACTTTAAAGCCTACTGGTAGATATGTGCACCACCTGACATAACATTAAGACAATCCACATTCTCTCCACACTATATGTGTATGTGTGTGCCTAGTATTATTTTTACACCGAAGACTTATTATTTCCATAACAATATTAGCATTTGTTACTTCTAATGGCCATAGGCTCTGTTATCTGTGAGGTAAAAACTTAATCTCTGTAGGTCCTGTTGAATAAAATCAGTCTTCAAAGGAGTAATAGAGATATTGTACGAAATTAAATTTGTATAATAAATAAAAGTGTTTTCCCTTGTAGTGTTAGTGTGACTAGTATTTCTGCATTTCTAAAGTACCTCAGTTAAAACCCTAACTTTGAAAACATATTACTTGTCCCTCACGATAACATACGTGTGCGTATATTTAGCTACAGGCTCTCTGAATTCCTAAATGTAGCCATTTCACTTTAGTTCAGAGCAGCCTAACCTTGCCAATTACAAGAAGTGCAACCCCGCTACATTTATCCTTTATTTATATTTCCGCAAAAGACTTTTTTCGACAGTGCACTCTTCCACAGGAAGATTATGGGTTTCTCAGCCAAAGAGGAAGGTGGAATTTCAGTCAGACACGCACTGAGCTGATCACAAATTAAATATGCAGAATTCTACTTTTTTATATCTTGAGTGGGTGATGGTTAGAGTGATTTGTTAATATATGGTCCAATTTTGGCTTTATTATTTATTTGTAAATAAACTGATTAAGCAACATGGCTAAATCCAATCCATAATTTAAAATAGTATTCACTTATTATTATTATTATTATTATTATTATCATCATCATCATCATCATCTTCATCATCCCCTTTATGCAGGGTATTCACACTTACACACCTGAAAAAACCCGTGTTTCTAGGGTATACAGTGTCGCCGCTACTCCGCGCGTACTGTTAACGGTGCATATACGGCTCTCTTCAATATTAAACTGTTTTGTGCTTCTACATTAGCACTTTCCGCATTATGTGTGCTGTGCCCAATATAGCTGTTTTCTATAGTTTCTTGATATCGTGCTTTCCTGCTATGCTGTTCAAGTATTTTCTGAAGGATTTCGAAATGGTTCCAGTTGTTCCTATTATTACTGGCGTATTATTATTATTATTATTATTATTATTATTATTATTACTGCTGCTGCTGTTGTGTTATTTCTTCCACGCAGCTGTCAGCTTGGAACAATGTCACAAAAAAGGAAATGTGTACCCAAAAGGAGTACAGAAACTTACAGATATTTTCCTTCTGATTCTGCAAGATGCTATATGTATTTTCAAATGTCGCATGTAAAAGACTATTGTCGGAAAGGTTACGCCTCTATAAAATACACTGTGTAGGAAGAATATGTATTGTCCCTTGTATTACGTAAAATTTTGAAAATGACAAAATATATCATTTGTCAAGTGTTTCAGATATCAATAGCGCATATACTTCAGACTCTGGTTTAATCATTTGGAAGCTAAAGAATCGGTGGAAAATATAAAAAAGGATTTCAGCTTTTTAGGAAGTGGAGGTTATATTCAACCGATAGAAATCAAAACTAAACGCTGCAAGTCACATGTGTTGCAGTCCTAACACAGAACTTAATCACGTGTCATTCAGTTTTTCCGAGAGGAAGGAAGAGAGTAAGATGTGAAAGGAAACGAGGGGTTTTCCTCTAACATTCCATAAGGGCACTGAAGGAAAGTAGACGTGTACCTCTCTCGAGTAGAGGTACACCTCTGTTTATTCTTAACCTCGGCGCCGGGTGGGGTGGTTGTTCTAATCCAAACTCCGGCAGCTATACCCCCGGGAAGAAGCCCGGATATCCACCGAAAGAAAGTTGGGTGGGCCACAGGGCCGGTCTGGACAGGTGTGGACAAAGTAAAATGTCCTTTACTCACGAGGATTTACACCCCGAAACGTCCAGCCCGTAGAAAGTCTCTGTAGTACTGACTACTCCATTCCTGCCCATCTAAAAGTACAGCTGATTCTAATTAAGGGTTGGTTGTACACACGTCTTACAAGTAACGCCTTAAAACGTAGACGTATTTGCTTATTGACAGCTTATTAGCCCTATTCATACAAACAGGAACGCATCACTGCACGTGAGGACGAAACTTCAGTAGAAGAAGTTTTCAGAGAAGGAACCCACGCCTAAAACCACAGAGTACTTTACAGCCTCCACACAATTACTATTTTTTCCCCCCGGCGTGACAGGCCTAGTGGGGTCAGGGCCTTCCCATGGTCGAGGCTTAGCGATCACACTCGGTAGGACTCCTCTGGACGAGTGATCAGTCCGTCGCAGAAACTTCTACCTGGCAACACAAACACTCACAAGAGACAAACATCCAAGCCCCAGCTGGGATTCGAATCCACGATCCCAACAAGCGGTCGGCCGAAGGCCCATGCCTTAGATAACGCCGCCACTGGGATCGGCATTCAATTAGCATTAATCCAGGTAATTTGCAACGGCAATTAAGCACACACAGGCCGAACAAAGGCTAGTCAACAATAGCAGCATCCGACGGTAAATAAATAAGACAAATTTTAATCTCGGTAATGTTTAATGTTTGCCGTCTTTAAAGTTTTTATATTAAATTTTATTTAACCAAAGATGATTAAAATTTACTCTTCTACTTGCAGTTAAGTAACAGAGGAATATTAGTCGAAGAGTTCGAAACAAAATTAAGTATTAAACAAAGCACAAATTAATGGAATAGCAAAGTCGTGTCTAAAGTGAATACAACTACTGAGTGAATGTCTAAAGGTTTTCCAACACTAACACACTCTTTAATGATTTTTAAAAAGGTACTACAGAACTATCACATTTTACGACATGTTTCGGCAGTGGTCATCACCATCATCAGGCAGAGGCCACAGAAAGCTCCAAGCTGGAACGAACGCTACTACAAGGCACAGTTTGTCTTGCTGTGTATCCGTAACAGACTCCACTTCAAAGTGCCCATCAACTTAGAACTCGGTCAGCACCGGGTGTGCGGTGGTGTTGAAAGTGACAAGAGTACTGGAAATTAGAATGTGTAACTGAGCCGAAAAAGGCAAAAATTACTTTTGATTTTCCATTGTATATATTAACCAAGTCACTCTTCACAATAACGAAAGAAATGTTTAATTAACTTTTTTCATGCTGTATGTAACATTAACTAAAGTGAAAATAATAGTTAACAGTGGAAATTTCTGTTTTTCCCTCTGACTAATTAGCAGCTTTCACTACTTTTCTGCAGTTAATTTCTCAAACTCAGGGTTTATATTTGTTTTAAATGTTTTCAAAGTATCTTACAAATAGACGTCAGTTAAAGGATTTCGCCATTTGTGTTTATTATTGTATTTTATGGAAAAGGTTTTCTTGCAAATGTACGTACTCCGAAAAAGTATGCAACTTCCGGAGCAGAAACTCCTAAGTTTTCGAAATCCCTGACATTCGAGTTACGTTAAGAATCAGGACTGCTGTGTTCCTTTATGTTATTTCGGTAAACTGGCGACCTCTGAAATGCAATCCATCTCCAGATTAAGGGGGAATTATTCTGTAACCGAAGAGACAGTGTCTTCAATTAAACGCCGCCCGCATTTCCCGTCGTCCAGCCCGTAGCGCACTCACAATTTCTTCTGAGCTGCATCAAGACGAATTCTTTAATTCTTTGCTTACTTCCGACAATAATCAGTCGGTCAATACATAAGGAGTATTCAGGTGGTTATTATAAAGATTCTGAACATAAGGCTTTGATCACCTTGAAATTATTCATTCCGTGCATTTTAGTTAGAAAGTCCACTTATAAAAACCAAATAAATATATTCACGATATACACAATACTATCGTCTTGCATTACTCCTGCGTATTTCGGCCTATAACTTTGCCATAAACCAGAAGTCCACACACAAACTGCTCTGCGCAAGAGCTAATTCCTGCACAGAGTACAAGACACGTAACAGAAGCACACGATATATAATGTATAGAAAACAACAACAGATGTTTTTTGAGACAGAAGAAGGCTGCAAGCACATGAATACATTTTAATCATATTCCGCGATATTACATTTTAGTTGAATCTCAAACAAATCAGAACAATATATATGTAATATTGTTATAGTGCAGCATAATTTAACACGTCTATATATATATATATATATATATATCAGGCACATGGTACTTAGAATCACGCTACGGAATGTTACATATAAGGAGTGTTACTGCTCTAATATATTATGTTTTAGCAAGTTTTAAGTTGGTGTGTGACCTCTCTGGCAATGGCAAAGTTAAGTGCCGAAATATGTAGGACTAAAGGGGGACTGGGTGTTGTGTATTTCGTGAGTGGATTTAGTTGCTTTCATAAATGAATAATAAAACTTTGTTGTTTTTGGTTTCTTCGCGCTTTTCTTTGCACGTTTATAAATTAACTTTCAGCCATTTCGTATGTGCGTGCGTGTGTGTGTGTGTGTCGCCATTCACGTCACCTGAACCACTTGAAAGATTTAAATATGTTTGTTTCCTCAAGGCACCGAGCAGAATGGATGTCGGTAAGTTTCTAGACTTGTGTTCGATAGCTTCTTCTTTCGAATATTTGCAGGTCTACTGGCTACGGACAGACAGCCCACAAACTCCTCCATCCGAATCTTTACTCCTCACTAACGAACATTTCTCCACCTCACACCATATGTCAGTAGCAGATGGATCAACATCCTTAACAACTTTCTAGTTTAAAGATTACGTTGAAAATAAAATAAAACAGGCTACATATTTCAACCACCTAAGTGGTCACCATCAGGCCTCGTTCCAAAAGTAAAAAGAAGAGATTTGCCATTGAGATCTCATTTGGCATTAAAATTCATGATAATTATTCTGCTCTAAATACACTGTCAGTTGAAATATATGTCGGCATTGCACATGAGAATCTTCCCCTTTACGTTTTTGTATTGATGTATGCTTCTGGCTTGACTAGCCATTGGAGTCTTTGTTTTTGCAATATACTCACATCGGTATGCATTCTGTAAAGAACACCGTTGAATAAGACACATATTCACTCTACAGTGAACTATGGGATGAATCAACAGTGTCTTACTTCATGATATCACACTGACAGTCGCCTGAAGTTTTATAACGAATAATTTGTCAGGGCACTCAATGTTCTAACTCACACTTAAACTGCGTTTTCATGACTGCAGAACAAAACATAACTACTGCTACAACCAATTTAATGTTTACGTGGCAGATGATGCTGTAAGAAATTCTCCATTACTGGGTTAGGTTGTGTGAAGCGGGTCACTTTCTATTACCCGTCTGCGGTTTTGTCAGTTACCAAGAGAAGGTGACCATATAAATTTTTCATAATATTTTAAAGCTCTTGAGCACATCTAGCAATATTATACGTGTAAGGTTCTCACAACAGGGTTTTCATTTTCCTTTTACCCAATTCGCAATCAGCCTCTTTTATTGAATCTTCTTATAAGACTGGGTTCATAAATCACAAACGTTGACAAGGTCTGTGGTAACAGAACCGGTTCCGAATGATTTCCTCTCAGTACCTCCAACATCCTCCACGAATTTATCGTTTCTACAGCTCAAACAGACAACTTTAAATGCTAATCACAGTAAAACCGCGATCCATATTCTAAACTGAAATTGGAAGAGAATTTTAACCATATTATAAAGATTTTTAATATTTTAATGCGATCAGTGTCCAGTGTATAAAGTTTTACTTGCACCAACGCGAACGGCCCACGTAGCCCTACACAACGAGACTCAACCTGAACAACGATTGCAAGCGACGGACCCACAGGCAGATGACCTCATAATTATGTACTCCCTGAAGATGGCGCTATAACGCCGAAACATGTCGGAGTAGTACAGAGATTTTGGATGTACGGTGAAGTGCATTTAGTCGGTAAGGCACCGTGATATTATGACTGATTTCACGACAATGAGCGGAGCAAACAAAGTGAAAATTGAAGATATGAGACTTAATAAGGCTACATTGCCCTACAGCAAGGTAGATTCGAAACCAAGAACACGCCTGGGGATGTTAAAAAACCTGCTTCTATAGCTTAATCGGTGAAAATCCTCTAACACAGCAGGCCCAAATCTCGTTTCAAAAGAAAAGTTCTCTCGTATTCACGTGAATGCAAGCAGAGGGATATGACAGCCATACGAGTTTTCAGGCTGCCGCCGCAGTGTATTTCAGGTATTCACTCTTCTGCGATACTCTAAGGCGTAGGTTGGCAGTTGGTTACCGACGTTT
Source organism: Coptotermes formosanus (assembly GCA_013340265.1). Taxonomy (NCBI): domain Eukaryota; kingdom Metazoa; phylum Arthropoda; class Insecta; order Blattodea; family Rhinotermitidae; genus Coptotermes; species Coptotermes formosanus. The sequence continues at coordinate 678,004 of BLKM01002754.1, read as the reverse complement.
CGGGAAAATATCAGTTCACGAAGAATGTCACTGATGTTTCGGGGCAAAGCATGCGTCCCATTTTCAAGGGCCAATGAGTCCAGAGGGACTAGACTGCTTGTCCACTGAATATGTGACCGATGTGTGGTCCCTAGCGACGGTAAATGATGGCCAACCTACTCCGCGCAAAATCCCAGAAGGGCAAAAGCCTTATACCAGTCAGACTCTAAGACGGTAAATCATTGCTGTAACTGTGCGTTGAACATGGAGGATCTCACTTCGAGCAATTGTTGTTATTTCATTAAGTCCCAAATAAATTTGCAACGTATTTTGTAGAACATTTAACTAACATGCTAACTGACTTCCTAGACAGTCTTTATTCTGAAGTTATAAATATGTGAGAAATTATTCCTCCCAAGTTAAACTGTTCGATCACAGAGTCCCCGCCCACGATCTGAACCTCCCAAATACAGATCTCGACTTTCCACTGAACTAGTCTACACGACCTCATGAATGATGAAGGAATTCCACAAAATTTTGTTGCAGTTTCCAATAGGACGAGTATCAGACTGGGACCCGTGTCACTTAAGAACTGTGAGCTGAAAGACCTACCGCTGTGGGTTCATTTGTTGCATTGTTCGTCGGTCATAAATGTACCTGTGAAAACCTTGTGGCCATTGAGGTAATTGAAATTTAATCAATGTATACTACAAAACGTGTTCATGTTTAATTTGCTTCAAATTATTTTCAGTTTTGTTTATAATAATGGGCATGTTATTAGAGGCCTGTTGAATTTCACTCATCTGACCATTTGACCAGCCTCAATCGTATCACACTTTCATATCATCAGTGTCAACCCAGAACATTAGCAGTTACACATATTATTTATTGCAATATTTATATCCTGTTTACCAGCCACTCTGTTCAATGAGCAAAGTGTACGCATCAGCCAGCCCAGCTACAATGCTGGTACTAATTAGATCACCTCTCCTTTCAGTTTTAACTTCAGCAAGTCAATTAAAAACAAATTATGCAGTATACCCTCTACCGGATCTCTCTGTTACAGTCCGTGTGCGCTAGAACTCGGAGCAGTCCTTACATGGATTATTGCTGGATTCTGTTCTCAAATCCAGCACTCCGTGGTCCAGAGCTGTTTGGTATTTAATTCGGGATGTACAAGTATTCCTCTTTCACGTAGATTTGTTTTATTTTGATTTAATTCAGAGTTTCTACTTAAAATTATACCACATGAATTCACTATCTTTTGTTCTATTCCGAAGTGTGTAGCCGTTTTGATTTCACGTTTAGCTAGCTCACAGTTTTGTTCACTCTCAGTTTTCTACTTCATACCACGAGATACCGGAATTCACTGACTATTTCTCCTGCTATTCCACTTCCCATACATCACTGCTTCTCACACAAAGTTGTGCCAATATACTACATATTTCGGCTAGGCCGAGCCATCATCAGGTATATGTATAAATGTTAAAAACACAGAACTCTAATCATAATATAAAAATATTAGTGAAAACCTCACTAATCTATTGTTTTAAAACTATAAAACCATTCAGAGAAATCTAAAATAACATAAACATAATCTAATACAATATGTTATCCAAGATCATTTTTGTGCCCGCTTTTTCCATGGGTTAATCGAAGATGTTACAGAAGATCGTTCTCATTTTGTTTATATGGTGAATCCAGTTTTCTCCCAGTGAGCAACAATCTTCTAAGGACCCAAGTGACAAGACAAGACACATATAAAGAAAGTGGTATATACCAACTTCAGTGCCCCTATTGCCGGAGGAAATACACGGGGCAAACTGGCAGGTCATTCTACCAACATTATAAAGAACATTACAGTGATTTCAAAAATGGAAACCACAGATCACATTTTGCAAAACATCTATTGGAGAATAATCACTCTACAGGTCCCATTAAAATATCATGGAAGTGTTTCATGTGACCAAAAAGGAAGAATACATAAACACACTGGAAAAATTCCATAGCTATATGGAAACAAAAAATGACAATCAAATCAACGAAAAGTGCACGGCAGTCAGTAACACTCCGTCTGATATTGTCATATGGAATGACGTGACCATTAAGGCTTGATAATTTCTGACTCCACTGACCTAGAATTACGTGCTGGTACTGAGCTGACCATTGAACAGTGTAACAGACGAACAAGTTCGTCACGAGACATAGTAATAACATCTATTCTTAAAAATTTCAAACACTACGAAAAAAATCCTTAAGCAAGAATACCCCGTAAGTACTAAAAGTTCACATAGTTTAACACTCCTGTCTAAAAACACATTAACTGGACGTTCATAGAATATTTCCCTTCATTATAGGCTGATCCATAAATACATCTACAAAGTCGCTCAGCTTCCTTAAATTAAAACATCTGCACTGTCAACGGAAATCTTGAAGCGTATCACTGAGTTATTCCACAGTTTTGGACTGCCTTTATGGTAAAAACAGATCCTACCTTAACCACTGCAAGAAAATTGGGTTCACCGTCTAAACAAAGTGAGAACGATCTTCTGTAACATCTTCGATTAATCTGTGAAAAAACCGGGGGTAAGAAGGATCTTGGATAAATTATTATATTAGCTTAGGATTATGGTATTCTAGTTTTCTCTGAATGGTTTTGCAGTTTTAGAATGATAGATTACTGAGGTTTTCACTAATGTTTTATACTATATGATCAGAGATTTGTGTTTTTAGCATTTACACATGTACCTGACGATGGCCCCGAGCCGAAGCATGTAGTATATTGGTACCACTTTAGAACAAACGGTATAGTGTGCAAACAAATACATATAGTGGTGTGTCAGGCAACGTTAAGGATAATCCATAATGTAGTAACAAAAAACACATTTTCATTACTGAAATTTGTAGTGCGTTGCATTATATCTTGACTGATGGATGTTGTAAGTTATCATCCAGGAGAATAAACATTTTTTACCTTAAAACCTAGTGACGGAAATCATTTTTAATTTAACAAATCTGAGACACTTAGCCGGACCACACTCTGTAAATGGAAAAAAAGATCAACGAAGATTCAGTATAAAATGAACTGTCGGGCCACTTCTTCGAGAACCCTTATCTAGTGTCTAGTACCGCCATATTCATTAATAAGCACACAATGTATTTATCTGCTTCATAGGCGTCTCAAAAGTAGCCAGCCATTACTTCCTTATACAGTATTCAATGAATGGTCTTTCTAATCGAAGGGCGTGTTCTCTGTCAAGTACGGACTGAATGTTTATGTACACCGTAGGTTAATTTTAATCTTCAAAGTTCCGATTGCTATGATACTTCTGAGTTGAAGCAAATGCTTAGATCTTTCAGAGCGGAAATAAATGAGCAATTTTATCTGCTACATGATGGAAAATGTTGTGATTTATACTGCCATACTTTGGTGCACAAGACTTGAGGCTCTCAAGGCAGTGACAGCCAAGATTACGGGCCTCTGGAATGTGAGGCCAATCAGTACGGTAACCGGAATCATCTTGATGGAGGATTATGATGCCTTAATTTTCAGGTGACCTTATCCTTTACGGAGCGACTGATATACGCAGCGTTATTAAATTCCTCTTTCTTCTAATCAAACAAACCAAGTTAGGTACCAATCTCACTGCCCTTTCCAGACTTCGCCTTTGAAATTCTTTTTATGTTCTTGGGATAGGCCTGATATTGTCCACTAACAATAGCCGAAACATGTAGCTGATTTGTTTAAACAGTAAAGTTGTGTTTTGGGAGAAAAAAACCTGCATTTTTAATGGTCTGTTCACCAAGTGCCAAACATATCTGAGAGCTGAAGGAGGCAATTGTAAACACATAACCTCTCATGCAGTAATGTATGTTTTACAGAGTACATGAAGAAACGTGAGGCAGTTGAACTACCCTTGCGTATCTGTCCGTTGTCCAGTCGGAATATCTGCATCCATAGTTTTCTCGAATGATCAGCTAACGTACACATGTCATCATCCTTCTATTGAGAGTCCCCTTGCCACACCTGACGTTCGACTGACCCTGTCCACGACATTAAATCATACATAATGTACAGGGATACAACTCTACTCCTTCTTAACCTCTCCTCAAGTATCCAATCTACCCAATTTTCCCTCTAAGCTGCGCGGGTACGCGGCCGCGCAGTAACTGAAATGCTCCCGCCCACAGCGAATTGTTGCCGCGCAGCTGGAATTTTTCAATTTTCATTGTAAGTATTCTTATTATGCACGTTACATGAAAAATTTGAAGTTCCGCGCAGTCGTCAAGTCTTATAAAAATTTTCTGCTTAGAACCCTAGCAGTTTCGTGCAGCTGTAAAATAAAGTTAGAGGGAGCATTGAATCCACCTCATCTTAATTCAGCAGCCCTAACACGAGAAGGAGAATATTACAAATTACGAAAATGTTATGACGAATTTCTATAAACATCCGATACAGCGTGGCATATGTTTTTAAATAATCACAGCTTGCTTAATTAGCTGCTACATTAGGTTTCATCTTCACCAAATATTATTTTTGGCACCAAATCAAGAGTTTGAGATGATATAAAAATTTCTGCAATACATAAGTTTGCGATCATCAGAATACCCTTATTCACATTTTTAACGACGCCGCTTTTAGCTTAGCTTACATAGCTGTGAGTGATGGAAAAATTTGCAAAAAGTATGTAAAAAGTATATGGAAAATACGCAGAATTAAGCAGCATGTTCTGTTATGAGGTACTATCTGGAATCTGCTTTAACAGACAAACAAAATTCGAAAAATCCAGCCCCGATATTAAGTGTCGGGGCGTAGATTTCAACCACGGACCTCAACAACAAAAAGCCGCAGAGCTACCAACCAGGCCGTGTGTGAGTAGCACTGCACGCACAGGGGTTAGTGCATTTACACACATATATATAAGCATATACTTGTGCGAGTGTATTTGAATGTATATATCTGTATTATAAAGCTGATCAATTTCGAAATATATACAAGTGCTTGATACAGCTCTGTGTGTTTTATATGTCCTATTTTCCAACATCAAAAGGCTATATTTCATTGCCTTTTCCTTTAACGTCCATTCAATCTGCTGTTGCACGCAGTCGGATTCGCACAGCGTTGTGATATTGAAAAATCCTGCTGAGGATTAAACCAGAATATCTTATACAAGCTACTGTGTGTGGACGCTTGGTAAATGTGTTTATTCAATTTCTTACAAATATTGTGTTCAGCCATTCAGACGCTTCGCTGCTTTAGACAGAAAGAAAGATATGAGCAATTTATCATCTTCTAGTGTAAGTTATTTCCTTTCTTACATCCCGAAGCGCAACAGAAATAGTATAAAGCCACTGTGGATGTTTCTGGAAGTCATCTTTAGAATTCTGTTGACAGATTTACTTCTTCACAAGAAATTCATACTCAAATACTTTTCACACAGTCATAAATCAGATTAATCTTGCATGCGCTATAGTAAAGCAAAGGACATGTAGTCATTTCTGTAGTTGTGTTTAGCGTTGTCACTTATTACTCTTTAATACAATTACACTATAATGACAGGCACCTACTATGTTTACATCTGGTATTAAAAGCCTAAGCTGTAAAGTCACTAAATTTTACAGCGTGTTGAACCTCTTGAATTACAAGTGGGTACACACTACAGTGGTGTGCGCGGTGGCGCAGTTGGTTGAGGAATTGCGCTACGGGACGGAAAGTCTGGGATTCGATTCCCGATGGTCTCATTGTAATTTTCGATTCATATAATCCTTTCGGCCGCATTATGGCCCTGGGGTCGACTCAGCCTCTAACAGAAATTAGTACCAGTAATATTTCCTGGGGTTAAAGGCGGCCAGTGCGTAGGTCTGACAACCCTCCCATCTTCATGTGCCATACTTTCTTGAAATTTGAGAGCCTCAACCTCCTGGAACCCAAAGGGCCTCCCCAGGCCTGGAATGGGATAGCTTTACCTTTACACACTATAGTGGAACTGGCACATTTTAAAAGAAATGCAAATATTTTAATTGTTAGTTTCATATGACTAATTTCGTTGCTGGATTCAAACACACTAGTCAAAATATCACACATATATTCCTTACCCATACTGAATATTCCGTTTTCTTGGAGCGTAATTTAAAGGTATTCACTTGAATAGTAAATTAGCGGAATAGCATTAAGCTGTTCTCCTGCTGTAGATTTGTGAGATAAGTGCATTCTGTTCGTCAGCGTTACATCAATCATCCAAACACGTTGTGTCTGCCGTACTTGGTTACACACACAATCTTGTAAGGGTAGGGAGTGAATAAAAGAATAATTTGATTAGTTACTTATTAGGATTGCTTTACAAAGTAAAGAAGTGTACTTTATGATGACGTCACTCTGTCCGTGACTTCATTATTACAGCTATAAGAGATAGATAAAAGAGTTTATTTAAAAACGCTGTCAGTTTCTAAGCATGTGTCACGTCGGTGGCAGATGAATGAAATATGAGAGCGAAACATTGGTGAAATAACAGTGACAGGGTAAAACTGAAGCACTTCTCCCGAAGAATGCCCCAGTGCTTTTTTCCCCCACAGGTTCCTTTCAGCTTGGCTTGGGACTGAACCCTTGCCGCCCAGGTGAGAAGTCGGCTGCAGAACGCCTTTTCTTTTGGACTAAATGCTGTGTGGAAGGCGTTATTAGAAACGTGCATGAACACAGGCTGTTATTTCTAGGCACATTTGTGTGTGCTTGAAAATGGTAACGCCTACATGGACAATTTACACACACTGACATATTAACACGGGAAATCATCTGTATGAACAAGTGTGTTTGTTCCGAAATACAGGCAGTAACAGCCGACGCATTAGAACGCTACACAGATACAGCCATTTGACACTGTGCACAGTCGTCTTCAGATCAGAAGAAGTATTGAATTAGTGCTTACAAGGAAAACACCTGTAGCCATTCACGTGTGTAAAGACTGAGTTTCCTAAAATTCCAGGTTGTAATGATACCCTCCTACAAACATTGTAATGGGCGTTCACTTCATTGCAAAGGCTTCGTGCCGTCAGAAATAAAACCTTTGGAAGGATCAGCAGCAGACACAGAACAAACACTGGCATTCCTTTTCATGCACACATTTTTGTGGGTCTTCAGAAAAGAGGCTGTACCGAACTAATTCTAGCAAAGGCTACATGAATATGACCATAGTGATATGCAACCATTCATTTTCCTTTCAGGTGAAAAATTTTTCTATACGAATTCGTACAAACAGTGGACTACTAATTGCGTCCATCTCTACTTACAAGTTAGTGTCTTTTCGAATTAGCAGACTGGCAAATGACTTCTCAAAAACCTCACATGAGTACGGATTTTCACCGGCATGCACAAGTTTATGTGTCTTAAGGTGATGAATCATAGTGAATGACCTCATACAAGCATTGCATGTATATCCACATTCACCTGTATGAGGACGTCAATGCCTCTTCAGATTATCCTTTGCAGATGACTTCTTGCAAAGTTTACATGAATACTTCCCCATCTACAATCAACTCCTCATTTCCCTTAAGAAGAAAAAAATTTTAAAAGACTTCTTACAAACCTCCAATGAATATGAATCTTCACCTGTATGCAACTCTTCATGTACCTTCAGGTGAGAAATATTTATGACCGCATTCTCACAAACAATGTGCGAATAAGTGCTTTCACCTGTATGCAGTTGCTCGCTTTTCTTCAAGTCAGAAGACATTTCAAACAATTTCTGACAAAGGGGCATTCATCAGTATGTAATGACTCACTTCTTTTCAGCTGAAAAATAAAGAATGAAACGGAATCTGCGATCTTCTGGGATGTCACGAGGCGTCGTGTGGTAATTGTTTACCGACGTTTCGGGACAACGTATCGGTCCCATCTTCAAGGGTCAAAAGTCCAAGAAGAAAAGAAAGGTTTCTTACAAGCGCTGCAAGCATATGGGCCTTCGCCAGTCTGGATCCCGACATTTATCTGGTATTCAAACTCTATCTTACTGCCAAAGAAATCTCATCTTCCGATACAATTACCTCCTTATCTGGAAAAGTAAACCCTCCCCTTCTACAGTGCCTTTCCCTTCTTCAGTAGCGACGGCATCAACTTTTGACTATCATCACATAAATCAGATTCAACTTGCAAAAAATCTATGCTTCTATGCTGCTAGAAGTCATAAGTACTTTAATTCCTTTGTTTTTCGTCTGAAACATGAGGCTGCCTTATTATATTATATTATGTTATATCAGTGATTCTAGTTCCAAACAGTAGTCAAGTTGCTCTGTAAATCTAATACGGGTTCATATTTGTAACTGTTCTGAAAAGAATGCCACTTGATAGAAGGGCCTAGCTAGGAGGAGAAGGGAATGTGGTGCGGCCGCCCTAGGCAGTAGGGTGAAAAAGGGCAGCCCTTTGTAATAAAACTGGTTATACGGCCAAGTCCAACAAGTTTAAAAGGTCTAAGGCCTTTTATAACGTCCCAAAGGTCTAGTTCGGAAATGGAAGGTAACTGCAAAATAGCACTGGACAGTACACCGGAGTGACAGCCGACAGAAGAAGACGTGTTACAAACCGATTGGAAGTGTTGTGCAAAAGTTTCAGCTACATCGGTAGGTTCAACTATATTGGTACCATTTGTATGAAGATGAATAGAAGAGGAATTATGTATCCTAAAAGAGGATACGTACTTCCAAAACTTGGTAGGTTGAGTTCCTAGATCATTGTCTATGCTTTTATACCAAATAAGCCTTTCAGACTTAATTATAATTTTAACTAGCTTCCGGTAGTTGGAAATTCACCACAATAATACTCGTTTTTACTTTTCTTGCATCGGCTCTAAAATAATTATGTTTCCGAATATGGTAAATCAGAATGTGAAAAAACCAGTGAAGGAATGTGGGCTTTCTAAAGACACCACGGGGAATTGCTGCACCCATATCTTGAAGAATAACATTGATAGAACTGTCTACTGCAGCATCTATTGTGTTATTAATATACACACACGACCAGTCGTAATTAGAAAGAAAACTGAATAGGGGGCTGTAGTCTCCTAACGCATCTTTACGGTGGGAATGCTCATGATCCCCCAGTGGCGCGACAGCGCCTAGTGCCACGGCCTCTTTACTATCGACGTTTCAAGATCACACTCCCGTACACAAGCCACACTCGGTAGGACTCCTCTGTACGAGTGATCAGCCCGTGGCAGAGACCTCTACGTGACAACACACAACACTCACAAGAGACAGACATCCATGACCCCGAAGGGATTCGAACCCACAATCCCAGAAAGCGAGTGGTGGCAAACCCACGCCTTAGACCACGTGGCCATTGGGATCGGCGGAATTTTGATGACAGGAAGCTGATATCAGGGATTGGACTTGACACCAATAATGGTAACAAAAGTTATAATTACTATTATTACTATAATTATTATTATTATTATTATTATTTAACAGGAAAATCAAGATAACTTTTTAACCCTGTGCTTTGAGTCACATTTCTGTAAAGTATTGATAATTTATCATTATTATGCAGAACACAGCAGCAGTAGCACAATACTTTGCTCAAAAGAACCATTTATGAGTAAAAGCATGAAACAGTGCCAGCCACACAACGCCTTAGTCTTCCAAGTGATTATTTTTGTGACATATTCCCACAAAAATTCTCCACAAATCCTTGCTTTCCTGATGCTGTCTATAACTTCAGCCCATTATGACAGACAGAGAGAGAGAGGAGACGGCTATTATGGCAGCCGTAAATTGCCAAGATTGTACGAGTAGCCTATACAACAACGGTGGAATGACACTGACAGCCGAGTACATAAGCACTCTGAGAAGAAACGTCTCCCAGTGACACTTTCTCTGCCACAATCCTACGTAGATTAGCCTTAGGCCTGAACATGGGTCGCAGCAGTGAGAGGCCAGCTGCTAACAGTCAGTCATGGCACGGACCCAAACCCATTATAGCTTCTTAAGTTTCACTAGCCCTACAATATTTTGTGACTCATATCAATCACACTATTATTGTGAGTTTTTTTTTGAAGTGGTGTTAGAGAAAACTGTTTTCTTTGATAGAGTATTCCTTTGTTACAAGGGACCCTGGCGTCGACAGACTCTCCCTCTGATAAGAATAGCGTGAAAATGAAGACGATTGTGGAGCAGTGGTGGGATGGCAATACAGGAGAAGGCCGACCTACTCGTAGAAATCCCTGTGCCAATACCCCTTTTTTCACCAGAAGTCTCAAAAGGACTGGCCCGACATCAAAACTGTGCCTCAGTTGTTAGAGGTCGCTGACTATCCATCTAACAAAATAAGACCTAAAACGTATGTATATAAGATAAGAAATCCTTTCTTACCTCTAGCAAACATTAGAAATCTCCATTTTAAAGACGCGAGCGTCATACATTTTAGGGCAGTAATGGACATTAATTTTGAAAGCTATAAGAAACACGTAAGTACAAGTGTGTCAAAATTTACAACTTGTTAATGTGAACGGACGTTATAATCCTAATATAGTATCCGAATCTTATAACAAAATTGCGTTCTCCACATTTCCAATATTCTCTCTTTTTTGGTGGAAGAGAATTTATGTTGCAAAAGTTCAAATCTTTGTTACTGTCACATATCTCATTTCAGATACTTTGTTTCCGGAGCAGTAACACTCCAAAATTGACAGCTCACAAGACGTGATCTAAGCGTACAGAAGTAGCACTCACTCCGACAGCAATACAGGTATGTGCTACTACACTAGTACCATGAAGAATAATTCGAAACTCAGGTTGTGTCCATAACAACGCACCACTTTATAGTACAATTAATTATACTCTAAAACAATGCCCAGTGTACGCGTATCAATACAGTGCCCTAATAATGATTCTACTTCTCATGACCACAAATCTTTCTTCGCCGAAATTTTATGCAAGGTTGAGGAATACCAGAGGAGGCACTGCTATCCTGCTGACAGCGGTGTATATAAATTACTTGGCAGGAGGAAAAGAACAAATCGCTTGTATAAACTGCATGACGTAAGATTTATTTCACGAATAAAAAATGTGACCTGAAGGTTTCCATTTCACATTGTTCAGAATTACCACGTGTCAGTGGCGGATCTGCTAACACAGATACACATACTAGATATTCAAAATTATTTGTCAGAAAATTACAAGATAATACTTTTTTTAAACAATTCAAAATACTGGTTACTATACTTAGTACTTGATTTAACATTAAAAAGCTCTGAATTTTCCCTACACAGTGTATTTTGCTGTTTAGGACTGCCAGAAAAAACAGTGGTTATATCGTTAAACACCATTAATTTTTTGTTTTGTTATGGAGGCTGTTTTCTGTGAGACAGGTGGCAATTTGTGAATATTGATTGCTTGAAATTTGTGCTGTAAAGAGTTAAATTTCTTTAGACCTTCTCCTAAATTATATGGATATAATTAGGATATAATTATATGGATATAATTAGGCCTAATGTTGAGGTCAAAACTACTTGTGCTTGACAATAGACAGTATTTCCAGCAATGACAAAATGCAAAGTTAGGAAGTAAAATATAGCGCTATTGTCGTGTCTTGAAGACATGCCAGCGGATGATAAATCATTGTTAAATGGCTGATTTAACCATTTAAAGCGCAATACGACTTAACTTCAGCATTTTGCTCACTGTGTTTATTTAGGTGTCCCATATGATACACAGATCAAGTACTGATTATTTTATTGAAAAACATAAATCTCTCAGCTTTCTTAAGACAGAAGTAGTGTGTTCGCTATGAGGTAGGAACTGGATTCTTAAATATTGATTAGGATAATGACATGATTAGAGGGTTAAATACAGTCATACTCGGTTATAACAACATCGGTTTATGTAACACCTCGTCTATTGCGTCAGATATTCTGTTACCAATTAATTATTCACTGGTAAACATAACACTGTACTCCCCGGTTAGAACATCACTAGCTTATAACGACATAAAATATTCAGTCCCTTTAATGACGCTATAACCGAGTTCCACTCTAATTGCAATTCTCGCTAAACATGGAGTAAAATAACACCGCGTTTGAAAACGCGTGGTTTACTAGGCAACAGCATTTGGGAAATTAGGAGTTAACGGACATCGCAAGTGCTGTCATGACCATTCAAAGCTGAAGCATACATGCAATTTAAAAAATGTATATAACCAAGTAGCTTACAAAGCTCGACACCAGTTCTGGGGCCCGCCCAGCCTCCTCTTTAAGGGTTACGAAGGGCTTCTTAGGGGTATAGCAGTCTGGGCGTGAAGCTAACACTCACCCTATCTAGTGCCGAGTTTAAGAATCAGTGGAACTATATTTCCACTCCTCCATATGCCTTCATGGCGTGCACAGAGACAATTATGTCTGTACTGTTAAGTACTGCCATAGAGGGTAGAAGAAACGAGAAGGATAAGCAAAAGCAAATAAGTAACTGTTAACGGCTTCCGAATTGGAACCACGAACGCACTTTCGAAATGCGAGTCCAAAGTAATGGGCTGAGCCATTCCGTTCTTACAGATGTCTGATTCTGGACTCAGCGTAAGCACCCAGGCCGCTAGGGTATGGGTATAAAAGTCAAAGCATGAGTTGCCTAGGCTCTCGATCCGCAGTGACTGTGTGACAACTCGAATGAATATGCTAATGCGTAACTCCCTAGGCACTAAGGTCGCCTTACAGCACTGCATTTCTGCATTTCGTGTCTACTTTCCTTAGCTTTTATGTGTTTAATTTAACAGTTACAGCTCTGAGGGAACAGCGTATGAACTGCAGGCACACTGAACAAGAAGTTCAGGGAAAATTTTCTTCAAAGAAAACACTACAATCACAGAAGGAAACTCAATAACAGAACACTGTTGAGCCTCACGGACCCAAGTCTCTATTTTACTGCTCATATTCATGATTTTTAACAATTATACTGGCTTCTGTTTTTCTACTTGGACTGCTTTGATAAGGACCTGTCAACGGAATAGTTTACATAGAGTATAGAGTAGGACACTGGATTAGAAATTATCACATGAAGAAGTCGTAGCCTATTTAAGACTTCCATTTGGCTATAACTACAGAAACCCAAAAATAACTTCAGTAAGAACAGATATGCTTGGGAACAAAAATAATATCCGGAAACTTGCCCCCAAAATTCTGAACAGAAATAAGTCGTGGAAACGGTATTCTCTTAAGGAGCTGATAGCTTATGAATGGTAAAGGCATGAAGAAAAGTGCCCCAGCCTCTCTCACACAGTGCTTACGTTGAAACGGTACTGCAAGTGATTAAGTATCTGAAACAAATTCGGGATGGAACTGACAACCCTTCCTGTATTGTTACTCCTACCGGCCGTACATCTGTTTCAAACACATCACTCTCCTCTACTGACAGAACTTATACCCGTTTTACACAGAAATTCTCTTCACATTTCCCGTCCTCCCTTCTTTCTCTTTCTCATTCTCCAGCTGCTTCTACGCAATAAAGTTGGATTATGGCATGATACATGACCAGCTTCCACAATGGGTTACGTCAACTGGAAAGAATGCATAGGCCTCCCTGTACATTATATTTACAATGTAGTGGTATGTATGTTTTTATAATACGGCCTCTTATATTCTTCCTTTTCAACTTTTTTACAAACACGACCACGATATGTATATTATGCCATTTTCAACGGCAACTGTTATTCTTTAGAAATGAATTTTTGACCCGTAAGTGCATTGGTTTCATTTCCTTTCAAAAAAAAAAAGGAACTTGAAAACGGAAGTGAATCTGGTCTTCAAAATAAGTTTATTTGGCCTGGTAACATTGGAACACAGATACACAGCTATCAGTCGCAACAGTTGGCATGCCGGACTGATATGATTTGTACCTCGGGTATGTGAACAGTGAATTATTTGTTCTTCCATACATCTATCATGTCCAATTTTCCTGTTAAATGATTTGTTCCCCCCACCATCTATCAACCAGTCTTACGGAGGCCACTAGAAGAACAAGACCACGCGAATCTCGAATTTCCTTATGTCACGGCTCAGTAAATGCAGTGTCTCGGCTACGGGACTGAAGACCGGGGAACTGGGAGTTTGATTGTCGGTAAGGTCGGAGTTTGAGCCCTTCACTACCGCGTGCAGGCCAGGAGCAGTATCCACACAGTTCCTCATTCAGTTGGTAGGGTGAGGCTGTTTCCCAGGGGATAGAGCGTTCGAGGCAAAAAGTTAACAACTTTTGTCAGATTAGAGTCTTTGTTAGGAATGCGTCAATCCTCAGATGCAGATCCTCGTATGCCTTTATGACTTAGCGTTTGTTTTATTAAGCACAGAGACAAATTCACTTATACAGTTGGTTTCATTTATTAATTATAAGTCAAACTAATACCAATGGCTCCACAGCCCCTAGTTGGCCAGAGCCTTATCATTAGCGATGCTTCACAATCACACTCAGACACACCACACTCGGTAGGGCTCCTCTGAACAAGTGCTCAGCCCGTCCCAGAGACCTCTTTCTGACAACATACAACGCTCACAAGGGACAGACGTCCATGCCCCCAGCGTCATTCGAACCCACGACACCAGCAAGACAGCGGCGGCAGATCCACGCCTTAGACCGCAGAGCCACTGTGTCTGGCAATTTCAAGTAAGTGTTTTACATAAGAAGTAATAATTGTAAAAGTAATAATATGGAAAATGTAGGGCATAACGATTCACAAAAGGTTAATCTGAAGGCGTACTGTACTGTGCTGATTACGTTAGTTATTATATGCAGTTCTTCAGCCTGATCCTCGAGATATAGTTCCGTATACGTATGAATTGGACTTAAACTGATCCTAAATAATTTTGGGTAAGATCTATTCAAGGGACCCTCCCGTTTCACCCTAACCCACTTGGAAATGTCTAGTCATCTCAGTTACGAATCGGGTCAATACTTTGTCTTTTATTACATATTTAAATCACACATAAGAAGCGAATCTTGTAAAGTACAAGTACTAGGTGCAGATTTATTCTTATACCATTTCTTCTTGGCACACCTTTGCAACGCGAACCAACACATCTCGCATGGCACGATTCCTCTCATTGCCATTGACCCTGCACCCATTCTCCCAGTTTCTCTGAAACAGGGCTGCATTATTCAATGCTGGACAGTCCGCAGAACGTGTACTTTCACTCTCGCTCTCATATCACCTTTCTGTGAACCTGAAGATGACGATGGAATTTCTTTCACACTTGTCATCATCTTACACCTACGGTCCTCAGCACACTTGTCATCATCTTACACCTACGGTCCTCAGCACACTTGTCATCTTCTTACACTTACGGTCCTCAGCACACTTGTCACGCCTGACAATTCCGCTTTCTTCTCTTGCTCCACCTTCACATTTACATTTTCAGTGTTCTCAGGAGAGGTGATAATAAT
The DNA here is from genome assembly GCA_013340265.1 of Coptotermes formosanus. Classification (NCBI taxonomy): domain Eukaryota; kingdom Metazoa; phylum Arthropoda; class Insecta; order Blattodea; family Rhinotermitidae; genus Coptotermes; species Coptotermes formosanus. The sequence goes on along the minus strand of BLKM01002754.1, from coordinate 662,617 downwards.
TGCTATTTGTTTTCTTCCTGAACTCATTGTGTTCCTTCGCTTCTGAGGAGAGGGCAATAAATCTTCAATTGACATAGACATTAATGAAAATGATTTAAGCTTTGCTTCTTACTATCTAGAGCTCTTTATTTGGCAATGGCTGAAACAATATTACCAACTAAACATGCATTCCTTTTCCACTTTTTGGCTCCATTTGGTGGTGCTACCGTAACTGAGATTCTTTTCGTTACCATGGAAACCAACGACAAGCTGACGAACATTCCCACAAAAAATACTTTCCTGCATAGGCGGATTAATCTGTATTTTCTAGATTTACAGGTTTTGTCAATGTTGTTCTCACATCTGCAGTTAATTAAACAGCAGACTCCGAGGTGTGCAATTGATACGAAGTGTCAGTATTCTAGTTGACACCTCCTGGGGACGCGCACGGAGCCGCAGTCACGTTCCTGCAACACACCTGCTTGCGACAGGCTAAAAAAGATTTCATCCACAAGGTACGTTATGTAACCTTTAAAGGAACAGCGAAACCAATTCAAACAAATTTGCAAAAACCAGTGACCACACAAACGTAATTAAAACAACGTGCATTATTCTACGGCCATACTAATCAATTCTTCCATGGCTGATCATACAGCGTTGTTCAAACCGTAAATTGACAGCATTGCATAATGAACAGGCAAGGCCAGGGTGGCCATGGCACTAACAGCATGCAGGCCTTCATTTGTAATCTCGTGTATATTTTAAGGCATTGCTGTCACAGCTGTCAATAGTGTGAGTCAGTATGGTGGTTTGGGCTTCAAAAGTCAATCTGCTTCAATTTCTGTTAATAATCAAAACAGCAGATCAAAGGATACTCTGCACTGCATTGGTGTCTCTGCATAAATATGTAATGCAGCTACATGAACGTAATTACAACGTCGGTATGGCTGCCTATTCAGAAACACAGGCTGAAAGTCGTACAAATTCATGTCTGGAAACCCGTATGTCCGAGCACTGTAATCTTTCGCACAATCCTTATTTTCCTTTTCAGATACTGATATAAATACCGATGGTATCTAAAATATTAAAGATATAAAACAAGGATTACGGATTACTTTCAGGACTGACTCGTACCTTGATTGTTAGAAAAGAAAATTTTGAATCCAGTTTAGCAAAATATTATGAAGAAGAAGGATCAGTCGAATTATAATTAAAGTTACCTAAAGGAACAGGTTATGAGGACGTAAACTGTATTCATCGGGCAATGAATATAATCTAATGGCAGGTCAATGTGCATACAGGAAAGAAAATCCGATTTCAGTAAAAGGTAATAACTCTCAAAGACTATCGGCCTCTCAAGATATCACCATGTAATTAATTTCGAAAATGCGAAGTAATATATGTTTAAGAAGAGCTTCCTTGAAAGAACTGAGTACAGCCAAAAAGGTCTTAGTGAATGCAACCAGACTAGTTTTTATATATTTCTCTCTGAACTGCCTCAATGTACAGGCTGCATTATAGAATTTTAGAAAATTTGCAGACTGACGCTTGCGGCTGTTTTCCTGTAGATTACTTTAAAGCGTGAACTCGAAAATTGTGGTCGTCTTTTTCACAGACACAGTATCACAAAGAAAGTTCACATTCCAGAACAGATATTCTCGAAACGCAAAATAACGTGTCGCGATTTCTTGGCTGTTTAAAAGTGAAATAACTTTATAATAACACACAAAATAATTCTTAATTTTTTGTTGTACGAACATAATGTAGATCTTGCATTTTAGAAAATAAATCATAGCTCTGGTCGCAGGGTACACTATTAAATATTTCAGATGCTCTGCATAATCACATCTGCAAAAATGTTTATTGTTGAAACTGCAAGGCATATAAGACACACATATAGTATGCTGGGTTCATTTTGCTTGAGCAAATGGTAAAACGCAGTGCATCAATGTGCTTTTAGGGTAAGTTTTTACAATCCCAGTTAAAAGAGTACCCCAACTACTGAAGATAATACATGTTCTGCTTCAGCACTACGATCCCTTTCCAATCTACTTAATGGGCGTCTACCTCGAAATGGCGTTTTTTATCCTGTCTAATTACTCGACGTCTCTCGTTTTCCATACAACACCGTCATGTAACCTTTTCCCCCACAGCCTGGCAGTTCTTTGGTTTCCGAAGCGACGTTTAATTTTAAAGAAATCGAAGGTTCAGAAATATCATATCATGGGCCAGTAGAATCAAGTTAAAGTAACCAGAGCTTATTATTCCAAGTTCCATACGAATAGTCTATCAACTTCTCACCATGTCCCTTGTGTAATCATATTTAAGCCACGTGCTTGAGCACTTGTTCTTTGTAAGGAAACTAGCTTGAAGTCCGTTGAAATTCCAAAGGGAAACTACTGGGCTTTTAAACATAATTACTGAATCTGGAGCAAAATATATATTAAGAAAAATGTCTTCTCATGAGCAAAATCTTTTGCATAAATATTCTTTTAAATATAGTTCATGTTAATAAAAATCCAACTAAATATAATAAAAGGACAAGGAACCCTGTTTATTGTTAATACGTAAAAGCGCCTCTCAAGATATACTTATTAAAAGAGACAAACGAGCGACTGCAGAATTATTTTTAAATAAGTGTCATTTTGCCTTTGAAGCTTGTAAGTCTGTAAATACGCGAAAATATATTACTGTATTTTATAACTTTCAGGTAGCTTATTAAATTCGAAAATGTGCTTTGTCATACTTAAGCCAATACACATATACGTTCACAGTTGTAATTTGTATATTCTCTATGCTTAAATCGAAATATTAAAGGACTTCAGCTTTCTAAAGAATGACCCGAAAATCTGAGTTGCAAATTCGAGTAGGACATACACATTTCCTGGACAGCGTATGAGGTTTGTGGCTGTAATGGGGGTGAATATTATGACTACAGACTTCAGAGATACGACGGTATGTGGAAAAATAAAGAAGCAAGTTACTCCGTAAAACGTGGTTCACTTCTACAAAAGTCTGCTCAGGGTTTCAGGACAGAAATTACATTTTCTGGCCTGAAGACTTCAGTAGTCCACAATATGAATAACTATTCTTATTCGTAATTATTCCTATCATGGACTTCTGATTTTATACACCTTGTAATCTTGTAGAAGGAACCGGTAGCCACCACAGGGCTACAAGTCACACAAATTATGACTAAAATCTAAACTCACCTACCGCCTACATGTCATCCTAAACAGAATATGGTACTATTGGGTCAGCTAGCCCTCACTCTGTGATGGTTATCGTTTACATTAAACGTATGAATTTTCAACATAAGACCTTCAATAAATATTACATCATATGTGGAATATGGAACTTCGATTCACTCTTATTCATTCATAAGGAACATGCTAAGTTTTCTTAAATATATATAATTACATTCATTTAATCAAATACCATAACATTTGTCTCAAAAAAATACAATTATAAATGTCGAAATAATGAAGTAAGTCTTGAAAATATGACTTATTGGAACATATATACGATTTACTTTGACACAGTAAGCAAACGGAATTAAACAACCGTATGTTCTATCATTAGAACTGCAAGATAAAGCAGAGCGTGTTACAAAGAGTCCACTGAAGTTTAATAACTTCAAAGAGAACTAAAGCGTATTTTTAAATCTCATACCTAGCCGAAGCCAAGAAGTCGTCTACTGAATACAGTATAGCAGGTTTTATGATCAAAGAAAAATTATTCTATAGAAGACAGAAAAATTGAAGTTTTTATCATCCTTTAAATAATTACCTGTCAGAAGTAAGATTTTCTGTTAAAACGGGTAATTGGTATGGAGAGAGTGTGTAGAAAGAGAATCAGGAACATAAGAAGGAAAGCGAGTTCCGTTACACACAGCTTCACATTATTAGTGGCAGCCTTTCTGAGGAACTCGTCGATATGAAAGTAAAATTTCCGGAGCTCGCTTTGTTTCAAAATTATATAATCCCGGTATTGTTAACAGACGTTTTATAGGCGGGATAGCGTAGTCGGTAAAATCATGATGGTAGTTATCCTGCTATCGAAAATGTTTTGTTACAAAGAATAATCTATCGTATAAAATTGTCACATATTTAGGATCGGTAAGGTCACCATCAGGCTTATAAAAATATGTAAAATTAAGCTAGATATATACGTGATTCCAACTGTCTTTCCATGAACTGAGGCTTTGTTCTTACGTTCACATTACAATTTTATTAGCCATATTGAACATTTATCTTATTTTATCTTAAACGATATAACGAATTATGCCTCCAAAAATGTTCATTATTTTGTCAGAACTTACACTTCCATTGCTAACTGGAAAAGCTTGGTTTATTGAAAAGTCGTATCAAAATTTTTAAGTTGAGGACTTGTAGTACAACTTACGCCATTTCTTCCTTCAGTATGCTGTGCATTAAAACCTTAAGCAATTTTCCTTTCCTTTACTTCACTTTCCGTTCGTACATATGTCTTTATGTTTTGAAAGGAGGGTACGTTGAACTTGTCGAAATATTACTTAAATTTAGTATTTTTAGAGTAATACTGGTATTAATATCCAGAAATTACATTCAGTATTAACCAGCATACAGTATTTGCCATTAATTTCAAAATAAGATTTTCTTCTCTTCTTCATTTTCTGTTTTTTGTCTTCTTAAATGTGGCGACGAATTGGCCTATGTTACTTTGCATGTATCAAATCCTTAGATATTATTAATTATTTCTATCCGTTGTAATGCCAGCGTATATTGTTCATGCAAGGGTCAACATCAACATTAAACAGGACTTTACATACATTGTCATATCGTTGAAGCTACAGTGAGATGGATTGTCTTACACTTAACGCAGTTGTAAAGTGACCGTAAAGTTGATACCTCCGTCCCTGGAGAGACAGGTGTAAGGTTATACAATTAACACCCGTTATATATTTTTAAAAGCTTGGCGAAGTATGTAGCAATTCAATCAAAAAATGTTAAGCTTTTTAATAAAATAGCGCTGTTAGACTTTTTTCTCTGTTATATTGGCAGTAGGCATAGGGATGCGCAAGAGAGAATCCGTAGTTCGATTCCCTGAAAAGACAAGAGGCTTTTCTCTTCTCTCAATTTTCCAAGCTGGCTCTGAGGCCTTCACAATATATTTCTTAGTGTACAGCAGGAGAGACCTCCACGGAAGTAAAGTGTCCGGTGCGTAGAAGTTGACTACTCGACCCCATCTAGTGTCAAAGTTAAGAAAGCATGCAACTCCAATCCACCATCGGACTTCGTGGCGTACGTACGGACGACTTCTCCTTTAATAGTTGCATTACTGTAGGCTGCATAAAAGAGCTTCACATTTCTTACTTTTCATGCTAAATCCATAGAACAAAGCCATAAGTTTGAAGCTGATAGTAGCTTCCTTTTGGACTTACATTTTTCTGCGGAACACAGTGAAGGACTTCACAAAATTCAACCATTAGACTCTGTCTGGTCCATGCTCCCACATCTTGCCTCTATAGCATCCACTTCTACTTCCCTAGTCGTCTGTTCAAACCTCACAATAAGTTATTCGCTTTACACGTTCCAATTAAGAAACTGTTTTCGTTTCTTTTATCACTAACGCACTTTATTTGATCATATTAATAATATTTAAAAATGTATGAATTTTTGAACTCCGGATTTCGCAATTTATTCCAGCCTCCTAACTCTAATATAGTACAAACATTCTTCTCAACGCCTTCTTTTAACAGCTACAATCTGTTTTATTCCTTTATGGCGACAGATTAACATCTTCATAGCATGCCTGCTTCAGTCTGGCTTCAATATTAGCAGTATTCATTACCACTTTTTTTATACAAACAATCAATCCCCTGAAATAAAGTTCATTTCTTATTTAAGCGGGTCCGCAAAAAAAGACGATAAAAGTGAATATTGTATTTGCCATGCCTGTCTGCCTGCCTGTCTGTCTGTCTGTCCGCATGGACCAACACGCCTTCCGCTGGAAGGAATTTCGTGAAATTTGATAAAGGTGTTTTCAATGAAAACTGTCGTCCTATATATCCTCAAGAATCAGGCAGCCAACTAGTCCCAAACTTTTGTACCTATATACCAATCTCTACGGCCTCATCCCAGAAGACGTACGTTTTTAACTACATCTCCGTTCCCCTTCCTAGTCTCTACAGGTTCAATCTCTGTTCTTTATTTATTTTCTTTACTGCATATCACTACTAGTTTGTTTTGGGTTTCTCCGCCCCTCCCTTGTATGCCCCTCACACCGCCCTCCTTCATTGCCGTTCCTACCAGTACATTCCTCTTGATATATTTTACGTTGCTGTAACTCCATCCTTCTTAACAGGGTTCTGTTTCACCAACCAAATATATTCGGCAAGCTAAACAGGTAATATAATACAGGCGGCCCCAAAGGTGAACAATTTTTAATCGTACACAAAAAGCATATATCTCAGTAAGTCACCTGAACCCTTATTTACTTTTTCGATAAATATCTAAGCGGGTTTTAATCCGCCACGCTCACATGATCATAAAACAGTACACTGGCACTCCTTTGGAATCAAAGATTCTGTCTTAGCCTCACTAAAATCCCCTTCAAGAATAGACACTAACCTTACAAAGTCGTTGTATTCGATTCCAGTAATTTCTAATACACAGTCAAACGCACAGTGTAATAAAATACAGCATGAAAAACTGAAAAAATAAATTTACTTGAGAACTAACATATTTTGGACAATTTCTAGGGCCATATTCAGCAGCGTGTAAAAACTAAAAAAATAAATTTTAAATAAACTTTTAAAGGAGAGTAAACATGTCGGAACTTTGTAAGTAACACGTATTATATTCTGATAATATATTTTACGTACCTGCATTTTGAAATGTGTTTAATCATTACCGAATAGCTCCAAAATTATAACTTAATATGGTTTATATTTTCGAAATATCAGAGAATACAAAATTTATTTTTGTAATAATATAATTAGTGAAGTAAGAAATGTAGTTATAATGTGCTTTGCATATACCTGAGTTGCGATAAAATAATTAATCCATGTCATACTTGTTTCTACAGAGGCTAAAGCAGAAACATAGTACAAATAAGCTAATTTTATTTGTAGATATTTACGTACAAACTTTCTTGCATTCTAGCTACTTTTCATTACTTTTAAGAAAGCCCAAAATTTAGTTATTTTTTAAGGACAACTTACCCTTTTCTTTCATTAACGGGTGTCAAACACTTCAGACTCAAAAGCCGGGAAGGTCGGTACCTGCTACGCTATGTAAGAAGTGACTAAGTGGCATCGAATGACCAGTGGTAGGAGGGTTATGGATGCTGAGTGTAAAAAATTGGGCAGAAAAGTCATTGTGCTGCATATTAGAAACTTTTTGGATTAACAGGAAACTCCACAATAAAACTCAGTAAATATAATCAGACTTCGGGCCAAAATTTTTGTCAAGTACTTCCACAAACCCACGCAAGTTTCACGACAATGGGCAAAATCTCTTCTAAGGCTTGAGTGTGTGCACAATTTTATTTTTATTTTTACACTAATTAGTTAATACATCTAGGAAGAAATATAATTAATAAGCCTTCTGAATATTAGTGTATCATATATTAAAACTACATTAAAACAAAAGAAGGTTTAACAACTTATTTCACCAATTACTTTGCATTATTAATATTATGTAACAAAGCAATTTTGTGCTTACTATCATGTCTGTTAAGGTAGTGGTTTGTTCCCTGTCAAGCATTGTGAATTTTGAAATCTGGGCAGCTTAATCACGTCTCATTCAGGAGTCAATGAAGAGAGTTTTGTGACAATAAATAAAAGCAGTACATTTGCGGTCCTGTTGACACTCCCCTAGTCACCTTCGTCCTGACGCGCCCTACCTAATTGTATTTACAATAAGGAAGTGCAATAAAATCAGAACTTTGTACGGAAGGGAGTTCAGAACTATGTCTCGTTCTATCGTGAAAGCATGCCCAGTTTTGTTCTCTTTCTCTCTGCTTTTAGCGAGGCTTTATCTCCGCATTTTATGGAGCGTGACGACTCAAACAGAGATGAGACGAGGACCAAGACCAGGGTTGCCCAAATATTTTCTCGGGTTCAAATTTGTTACACTTTCACCCTTGTTTCTATTGTAATGATAAATTATTTCTGTTATTTCAGACCTAAGTAAATTCCACAATATTTTCAACTGTTAAGTAAAAATTCGAGATGTTTTAACTTTAAACTGAAATAGGGTCGGAAGACCTAGAAGATTAGCGTACTTACTTGCGTCCATTGAAATTATATACTTGAAAAAAGTAGATAGTAATAAGTATGTGGAAGGCAGTAGCTTTTAAAATTAAAAGCTGAAACCCTCAAGCATAAAGCAGAATCCATCCCCAAAAACTTAAGAGCATAAATATAAAATTCGAAGTACTTTATGTCATATTTGTTTCCTTCACAGAAAATGTCCCGTAAAATTTTTAGGCCTAAAATAAATGAAACGGGCAGTGAGGCTCTTTCATGCAACCACTTTTGCGGTGGAAAAGCAATAAGTGTTACGTGTTCTGAGCGTGTATCTGTAGTCTTACATATCCAGCATGAAAAGCGCATGCACCCTATTATTTTGTCGTCTGATGCCTCTCTGGCTGTACCACATTTTTCCACATTCCCTCATACCGGCAAAATTTTTGGAAACAAGTTGCTGAATAAAAACTGTGTTTTTATTTTATCTGAAATTTTGTCTAAAATGGTTCTCATTCTAAGGAGAATTCAGCAAGGTATGACCGTAAATGTGCATATGTCTTCACGTAAAGTATTCATTATTCTTGTCATACTGCAATGACACTTGAATTTTCTAGACAGATTTTAGAATAACAGTCAAATATCCGACTTCATCAAAATTCATTCCAGCGGGAGCCCAGTTTTTCCATGCAGACGGACAGACAGACGGACAAACGGGCATGGCTAAGGCACGTTTTGGGTAATTTTGCGAAAGCGCCGTAGATTACAGTTTTGACTCTCTCTTTTCCTTGAAATTTGCAAAACGTATTGTTTTACAGTTACTACCAATACAGTGGATTGGACCTTCCATGAAATTAAAGAAGGCACGAAAATTTCCAGGACATTCGAAGCACCATTATAAATGTTTATTCTGGACACAGACGTAGAATTCATGACCATTATAATTATGCTTATAGTGGACATAGTGATAATTACAATCAGAATCTGATTACAAACCATAAGTCAGTGCAAATCTATAACTAACCTTAAACGACTAAATGTGCTTCAGTGTGTTAATTGGTTGATAATGTATCTAAGAATTCCTCACCCTTACAAATCATTACAAGAGGCTTAAGACTTGAACACAACTCGGAGATTGAGACGTTACAGAGCGCAACAATGCCTTTCGTAGTATAGTCATACAGTCGTCTGTAAAGGGACTGAAAGTAACACATTCCTTACAGCTTGCTTTATTTCCCTAATAATGAGACCCAACACTTTCCTACGATTTCTGATAGTTTGCAGGATTAGCTTCTTAATTTTCAGACAAAGTCTTATACTTGGCCTCACTACCCATTGGGACGGCATTTTAGAAAGCTTTTGGGAATCCTAATAACCTGAAAATTCCGTTTTGTTTTTGAACATCCTTGATTTTCGCCGACAATAAGCAAGGAAAGTTCTGCAGCCAGGCAAGAGGTAACGCCACGCACCCACCGTACTAGAACCTCCTCTAAAAACAACTAACAGCATAGTTACTCCACGGTAGATATGCTATAGATTCGGGCGCGCCGGGTAAAAACGGTGAAGTTAGTTCTCATACGTCATAACTGACCATACGAACCGCCTGAACAGAGCATGTTTTATCCTGTGCAACCGACGTGATGGGAAGATATACGAGCTCTTAGAGTCCTGTTTTCTGTTTATGTCGTTCTGTTTCGCTGGTTTGTGTATCCGAAGACGCTATCTTTCAGTCATAACAGAAACCGTAGCACAAGGACTTGCCTATTTCAGAGCCCGTGCAAAACCATGTTTTCGCTTTGTGCTCGTGTTTGAAGCGAGAAACATATTACTGGTACCAACATAAAGCGGAAACTGAAGCGTTACTTAAGGCTGTGTCACAGTGTAACTCCCGCTGCACAAAGTTCTGTTACCACAGCAAGGTAACTTGTGTCTGCGTGGATTCTGAGATTTTCCAAAGCACTATCTGACCTTTCATTTACTCTACTACTAGAGGCAGATCAGCCAAAAACCAAACCCAAAACACGGAAAACTTAAAGACCTACATTATGTACATTACATATTTTATACATAAAGTACCGCATGTTTAAATATGTGATGAAAATACCTTCATCTCTCACACAATCTTGATTTCGAAGGAACTGAAACAGTAGGAAACCGTATTATAAATTTCCTGCAGAAGTCTTCATAAAATTTCTTCTTTATATAATATTAAACCGCACTGCGTACTCACAAACAAAACAAATTCATGTGATTCGCTGCTTCACATACCTGTCGAGAGAAGTTGAAACTGGTCTGTGTAAATCATGTAACAGTAAGACTGTCAGTGTGTGAGTTATGTATCGCCCGTTTCATCGGGGGTGCAGTGTAGGCAATTTCAAGACAAGAAATTCATACTAGATTTAACAGTCTGTTCACCAGGTCTCAAGCGTGTCTGAGAGGTGGATGAGATCATTTTAAACACCTACTCCAACATGAGGTAAGTTATATTACACATTACATACAAAGGGTGTTTTCTTGCTGTTTGACCGATAAGCAGCAACCTGACGCTCCGCTAGTGTTATGTCATATTCCGAGTCCCGGGAGTTTTAACAATAGGTGAAGGAAGTGAGAAAAACTTTCGCTGTGATAATAACCTTAGAAAGTATAATAAAAACTCACAGGTGCTACAGCGGGTGCTGAAAATTTTGCCCTCCTGCCCGAGCGCACTCAGTACAACTGCGGAACACTTTGTTCACTGTCTGGAGTTCTTCTCTGGAAGTTGTTGAAACCTCGCGGCTAATGTTGTTGACTCTCGCTGAGTCGATTTCCACAGAATTCAAGCACTATATGACAATGGCACAAAAGTTTAGTGGTTGATATTAGGTCACAGCGAAGCAGAGGGACGGAGGAAGGAGGTGGTATCCACATAATGCATTTTTATACTTCGTAATGAACATATAAAACTGTGAAAGACAGTATTTAATACGCTCGCAGAAAAACGAGCAACCACCTTATATTACTTAACACCCGAAACGTAGTGAATATAAATAAACTTGACTTAAGGAGTAATCAATACATCAACCAACTAATTCACTTAATAAAATATAATCAGAAGGAATTATAGAACCTCTACATGTTTCGGCGCCGGGGTGCCATCATCATGGAGTTATTCAGAACAAAGAAGTACAAGGTCAACACTTTATCTTGGTATTGTCTCCCTCCTTAAAATGATTAACATGTTAGAATTTTAAAATATACAAAATTAATAATCGTAAAATTAGAATGTTTTAAATTCAAAATTTTTAAAGACAGCCGTTCTAGCCGTTCTCAGAGTAGACCTCACACACGTGGTACACCGTGCGAAGTGTGTCTTGTCAGGTGGTGTGGTATACTGAATGAGTACCCTGTAGCGTTGTTTAGAGGAAGCGTAGTATCTGTGTGCCTGCGTATGAAGAGTTCCAGTCATGTACGAAAGCAAATAAAGCATTTATTTCGCCGGTATTTTGATCGTCTACTAAGGATCCTTGAAGCTGATACTGTCCAATATAAAAGTCTTGAAAGCAATTCATCCGCCAAATTTTGTTACATGTTTTTAAATGCTGCATATTGTTTGTATGAGGCCGTACTTGTTTTTTATTTTTAAGATGATTTTGGTTATTTGTCTTTATATATCTCTGATGCTCTAAAGACCTTATATTAGAATTTCTACCGATCTGACCAACATAACTTTTGTCACGTGTTACGCTGTGTACCATAAATGCCACTGATAAGTACTTATTTGCATTTTCTTTTGAGGTTTATAGTAGGCTATTTAGTGTTTTTGGTGAAAGGAATGTGAAGCGCAAACTGGATACACTGGTGATTTTTTATCAGGGGACTATGGTATTCAAATAACACCCATGTACATTGTTGTTGTTTACGTGTGCAGGCTGGCATCGAGCTTTTTTTTCCTTCATTCTATTACTCAATTGTATTACAATGGAAAACGGATAGCCCTAATTGCGGTCAATTTGATGAATTATTTTCGTTTCTTCTTTTTTACTTTCTTGCAAAAGAAGTACCTGATGTATTCTGTTTAAAAGGCATCTATATGCGGCTAGTTTGTGCTTTATAGGGTTATTTGAAATATAGTGAACAATGGTATCAGCACTAGTATGTTTTCGAAATATATCAATTTATAGTTTGTCTTTCTGTCTAGTAATTAATAAACCAAGAAAATATATTCTTCCTTTTCCTGCGCATGTTAATTTGAACTCAAGTTGTTTGTGAACGTTATTCATGTAACTCAATATTTCTTCTGGCATTATCTTGTGATCATAAAAACCTATCAAACTGTGATCAATATAATTATATTACTCAATATTGAACACTGAATAAGTTTATCATGTATAATCTGATATGAGTGACAGCAGATAAGGGTAGAACGATAGTTGCCATATATGATACTTCGTATATGGAAAAGGTAAGAGAGTTTCTGAATAATAACCAGTTTTCTACAATCACCAAACACCCTACTGACAAATATCAAAAATATCTTCAACAGATTTTACGTCAACGTGACAAGATAATTAATAAACAAAATAACCCCATGTTCCAGCTCTTAAATAATCTTCGGTTACGTCACAATCACATGACTTGGGAACTACGTAGCTAGCCACATGATTCCCTTTAGTACACTTCTGCCCACTTACAGGTATGTACAACATCGTCATTGCAACAATCTGTCTGTTTGTCTGTCTGTCTATCATCTATCACCCAAAATAAGAGATCATAATTATTATTGCTTAAGTTGAATATGTATATATGTAGTGACACTAAGAGTTCTTACATGCAGTGACATTAAGATATAAAGTTAATAAGGTGGCAATTAATACTTTTCAGTGCGTTCGAATAACACCTTCATATATATCAACGAATGTCAAAGCACCTCCTTTAAAAGAAAATTTTATTGACATCTTATCAACTTAACTGGTGTACTTTAAACAACTGCAACCAAGTCTTGTGATCATACTGTTGGATGTGTGTGTGATTTCTGAAATTGTGACTCTCCCTGAAAATGAACCCATTAACGGTTCGGAACATGGAGTGTAGTTTGAACATTTTAGTGCATAATAAAGTGTGCATGTGGTTGGTTTGCGACATTTTATACTGTGATCAATATATCTCATGTTAAGTGGGTCCCTGTCACCACGGCATGGCGCGTCCTCGGGTTGCGGATGGAGGAACGGCCTCCAGGTATGGAGGGTAGCTGCGAATACATTGAATAAGCAGTCGCGGACAGCCGACAAGGGGTGGTCCTCCAGCTTGGGGGTTGGGCGAGGTGCTAACAACTCCTCACCGTAAAAAATTATGATGTTACGAAACAGCCTACAAAGCCTCGGACCTGGACCGATTCTTTGGTACGACCCCAGCTACGGAAAAAGGATATGAGTTTTGGAACATGGAATGTGAGGAGCATGTATAGGCCAGGGTCACTTACGACAGTGGCCAGGGAATTAGCTAAGTACAAGTTAGATTTAGTGGGTGTACAGGAGGTTAGGTGGGACAAAGAAGGGACTGTAAGAGCCGGGGAGTATACTTTTTTCTATGGCAAAGGGCAGGAAAATCATCAATTGGGAACAGGTTTTTTTGTGCACCAGAGAATGGTATCAGCAATCAAGAGAGTGGAGTTTGTTAGTGCTAGGATGTCATACATAGTGCTGAGAGGCCGCTGGTGTAATATCATTGTTCTGAATGCACATGCACCAACGGAAGAGAAGGGTGATGATTCAAAGGACAGCTTCTATGAGGAATTAGAAGGGGTTTTTGATCATTTTCCTAAATACCATATGAAAATTCTGTTAGGAGATTTTAATGCAAAAGTGGGGAGAGAGGATATTTTCAAACCGACTATTGGGAATGAGAGTTTACATCAGGATAGCAACGATAATGGTGTTAGAGTAGTAAACTTTGCCACATCAAAGAATCTAGTTGTTAAGAGCACTATGTTTCCGCACCGAAATATTCATAAATGCACCTGGACCTCTCCTGATGGGAAGACTCACAATCAGATCGATCACATATTGATAGATAGGAGACGGCATTCCAGTATACTCGATGTGCGATCTTTCAGGGGAGCTGACTGTGATACTGATCACTATCTGGTGGTTGCGAAAGTTAGGGAAAGACTGGCAGTAAGTAAACAAGCAGCACAGAAGTTTGATGTAGAGAGATTTAATCTCAAGAAGCTAAGTGAACTAGAGGCTAGGAAACAGTATCAGCTTAAGATCTCAAACAGGTTTGCAGCTCTGGAAAACTTAAATGTTAGTGAGGACATGAATAGGGCTTGGGAAAACATTAAAGAGAATATCAAAATCTCGGCTCAAGAGAGTCTAGGTCTACACGAACGGAAGCAGCATAAACCATGGTTTGATGCAGAATGTGCAGAATTTTTAGATAAAAGGAAGCAGGCTAAAATTCAGTGGTTACAGAATCCAAACCAAAATAATGGAGATAATCTGCATAACGTAAGACGTGAAGCTAGTAGACATTTCAGGCACAAAAAGAAGGAATATCTGAAAGCTAAAATTAATGAAATTGAAACAAACAGTAAGAAGAAGAATATAAGAGACTTGTATAGGGGTATCAATGAGTTTAAGAGGGGGTACCAGCCTAGAAGTAATGTAGTAAAGGATGAGAAGGGTGACCTGGTTGCAGACTCCCACAGTATTTTGGCTAGGTGGAGGAATCATTTCTCCCAGCTGTTGAATATACACGGGGTTAATGATGTTAGGCAGATTGAAGTACACACAGCAGAGCCACTAGTGCCTGAGCCCAGTGCCTTTGAGGTTGAGATGGCTATTGGAAAACTAAAAAGCCACAAATCACCAGGTATTGATCAGATTCCAGCAGAATTGATTAAAGCAGGGGGTAGGATTATTCGGTCTGAAATCCATAAACTTATTATTTCTATTTGGAATAAGGAGGAATTGCCTGAGGAATGGAAGGAGTCGGTCATTGTGCCTATTTATAAAAAGGGTGATAAGACAGATTGCAATAACTATCGAGGCATATCACTTTTGCCGACTACGTACAAAATTCTATCCAACATCCTTTTGTCAAGGTTAACTCCATATGCAGAGGAAATTATTGGGGATCATCAGTGTGGATTTCGACGTAACAGGTCAACCACTGATCATATATTCAGCATTCGTCAAATACTTGAGAAAAAATGGGAATACAATGAGGCAGTGCATCAGCTATTTATAGACTTCAAGAAAGCCTATGATTCAGTTAGGAGGGAGGTCTTGTATAATATTCTCATTGAGTTCGGTATCCCCATGAAACTAGTAAGGTTAATAAAAATGTGCCTAAGTGAAACATATAGCAGAGTTCGGGTAGGCAAACATCTGTCTGACACGTTCCCTATTAAGAGTGGCTTGAAACAAGGGGATGCTCTGTCGCCATTGCTTTTCAACTTTGCTTTAGAATATGCCATTAGGAGGGTTCAGGCAAACCAGGAGGGCTTGAAATTGAATGGTACACATCAGCTTCTGGTTTATGCTGATGATGTTAATATATTGGGCGGAAGCGTACATAGCATAAAGAAAAATGCAGAAGATTTAATTATTGCTAGTAAGGAGATTGGTCTAGAAGTAAATGCTGAGAAAACTAAGTACATGGTCATGTCTCGAAATCAGAATGCACGACACAATCACAACATAAATATAGATAATAAATCCTTTGAAAGGGTGGAAGAATTCAAATATTTGGGAGCAACCCTAACGAATCGAAACTCCATTCATGAAGAAATTAAGAGCAGATTGAAGTCGGGGAATGCTTGCTATCATTCGGTGCAGAATCTTTTGTCTTCCAGGTTGCTATCCAAAAACACAAAGATTAGGGTATACAGAACTATAATTTTACCTGTTGTTCTGTATGGATGCGAAACTTGGTCTCTCACACTGAGGGAGGAACAAAGACTGAGGGTGTTCGAGAATAGGGTGCTGAGGAGGATATTTGGGCCTAAGAGGGACGAGGCGACAGGGGAGTGGAGAAGACTACATAACGAGGAACTTAATGACCTGTACTCATCACCAAATATTATTCGGGTAATCAAATCGAGAAGACTGAGATGGGCGGGGCATGTGGCACGTATGGGGGAGGAGAGAGGTGCATACCGGATTTTGGTGGGGAGACCCGAGGGAAGGCGACCACTTGGGAGACCCAGGCGTAGATGGGAGGATAATATTAAGATGGACATTCGGGAAGTGGGATGGGAGGACATGAACTGGATTGATCTGGCTCAGGATAGGGACAGGTGGCGGGCTCTTGTGAATGCGGTAATGAACCTTCGGGTTCCATAAAATGCGGGGAATTTCTTGACTAGCTGATAAACTGTTAGCTTCTCAAGAAGGCCTCTGCTCCATGGAGTTAGTTAGTTAGTTAGTTAGATCAATATATCTATTATAGAACACAATATTATTACTTTTAAGCATATATTTAACAACAAGGTGCTCGTAAAATTGTAGAAATATTTCCGCAACTAAGCCTGAAATAGGAACACCCATCGCGAACCCCTTGTTAAGTTTGTAGAAACTATTTTCCAGTTGAAAGTAATTCTGTTAAGTATTGCATGTAGAACAAAATGTTATTCGCCCGAAACTTTCTGTGCGTCCTGTACCATAAAAAAGTTAAAATCTCTTGAAGAGCTTAAACTAATAAATAATAATAAACACATCGTGCCTCTCAGATGTTAATTTTATGTACTGATCCCAAAAACATACGCCGTAGACGCTAATTCAGATATATGAGCAAGTTAAGTTATTTTGTCCAGCTGAAAAGACCACCCTTATCCCTTGTTACAACATGCAGGATCAATTTTCATCGCAAACGTAACTGATGCACATGGAACAAAAATATTAAAGGTCGATTTTTTCTTTCTGCTTTTCCCTTACTCTTAAAAAATGACTCTAATATAAACACGGATGTTCCTGCTAAGAATAAGCACTTTTGACGTCATGTGTATAAATCTTATTGTCTGCTACAAAAATAATTAAGTGATAAATTTCTAACGCACTCTAGCTATTACAGTATAAATAATATCTTTACGTCTGTTGCCATATTCTGTCGTCAAGACATGGATTCTCGTTTCTTGGGAGCAATAAATGTTCTGAAAAGAGAAAGTGATTCATTCCCTTATATTGAAAGGAAAGAGTGTATTTTTACCCATGCAAAAGGAAATAAATTACTTCAGAAATCTGACTTCATGAATGTAAAGTTAGTTGGTGGTAACAGAACCACAAGTTTCTGCGTTCTCGGTTACTCCTCCCTCGATAAATTCTATTAAGTTAAAATGTAAAATCATATCTGTTATATTTATTTTATTTACCTTGTAAGAATAAGTAAAGAATATTAGTGACACTCTATTTTCTACGGAGATTTCTTACTTAGTTTGTCCAAGGAATAACTTGACAACCACGAAACATAAATAACAGACAGGGTAGAATGACTGCATTTCTGCTACTGTTCGTTGCATTTTTTGTCTCTACGCTTTTATAAAGACGTGCTACACTTTATTTTGACATTTTTTCCTTCAAATCCAGGTATTACATTTCACTTTCTGGAAGCAAATTATTTTTCCATCGGTTTTTTCAGAGGTTTCCTTTCCCCGGGGGGGTTTATAGCTTTATGTATACATACTCGCGTCTCTAATTGAATCGGACTCGGGTTTAATTAACATCCAGAATACTTACTTGAAAAAGTACTCATTGGATTCTGTCGTTTACCTCAGCGTCACCTACTGGCACTTCTTGAAATAAGGTAAGCGATTCCAATGAAAAGATACGTACGCAGATCAGTAGGATTATATATATATATATATAGTATATCTTAGGGTCATGTTACGTTTGTACAAATTTGGTACTGTAAGGATATTTCAGTGACAGAAAAACGTGGAAACCTGCAAATCAAATATACGTGGTAGACAAGGCAATGTTCACGTTCTCTAGCGCTACATATCGTAAATTAACTTTGACTTTTCTAAGTAAAGTAATACCCCTTTCCATCGATTATAAAACTTCGCAGACACCATCCGCCTGTTACAGACATTCCCTTAGGTTTCGCTGGCATATTCCGGATAAGAAGCCGAACCCGTGAGTGATAACCGAAAGAGGATTTTGCCTGTCTTTGTTGACGATTTTGCCAACTTTCTCCAAGTTTCCTTGTGGGCGCCCTGTGAAGGGACGATCTGAACCGACATTTAACACAGCGCGAATCGATAAAATCACTCCGAGGTTTGTGTTATTCCCATGTCATTGTCACCAAAAGCAGTTTTCAACATTTCATATGTTTCCGATGCACCTTTACCGAGTTTGAGGCAAAGCTTCCCACAAATATTTTTGCCTTTTAACTCCGCCATTTGCATGTGGCTTGTCGCACTTAACACGCACAAACTATACACCCCTTGAAAAGCAACGCATGGAATTACGGCTGCAAAACTCACTGGACTGACTCAGAAGATAGCGGTGCTAAGGCACCTAGTGTCGCAAAGATGACTAACTTCTACTCTCAGTGCTGGCTCTGAGTTCGGGAACTTCTGCATACGTCTTCACGTATTCACTTGTCATTCTCCATATTAGTGTTAGTAAATAAAGTACAGACTACCAGCCTTGATGACAGTCACACCTAACGTGACAGTAGGACAAAATATGAGATATGAGTTTCAATTTATCAAATAAGAGGGGAACTTTTAGAAATTTTTTTAATACGTGGGGTGTACAACACCCACTTTCAAACTTTATGATTATTATTTTAAATCATACTTCTCATGTAAGAAATACCTTAATCATATTTTAAAAATACGTGTTTTAAAACAATATAAATTTTACCTTTTGTACACAAACCCTATCAACAACGTAACCTACTGCAGGCAGTGAAACCACATAAACAGTGGCTTGTCACATGTAGTTGGCTTCACACCTGGCATTCTGCACTCCCTGAGGATGGTGCATTTGCACCGAAACATGTCGGAGCTACGTTTTAAACACTCGTATATAACTAAAAATGTGTACTTATTTGGTACAATAAGTTGAATACATTGCTTTATTATTATTTTCTACCTCATTTTCATAGTAACTGTATACTTAATTAGAAGAGGTTAATGGTGCAGTCGTTGATAAATGTAGTGAATACGTGCAAGTGAAAAAATAGTAAATAAAAGTTCTATCAGGCTGAATTTTTACCTGAAAAAATTTACAGAATTACTTATTATTATTATTATTATTATTATTATCATCATCATCATATTTCAAAATACTGAAGACAGGTAACTAATTACGTATGTTTCTTATAAAACTGGGAATTCCAAGGATGACCAATTAATTCCCTACTTTTACGGAACATGTAAATTTTCCGCCGCATTAACAAATGCTCAACATGGGAACCCATGCCTCCAAGATCGATTTTCGTATTATCTTCTCATCCACATCTCTTTCTCGATTCTGGTTTCTTCCTGTGTAGTTTCTCTATCAATTTTCCTCTCTTAATTCTATGAATATTCGTTGTTAACTTCATAAATTTTATTACTCCGAATCCCTGATTATGCAAGTGAAACTGCGGAAGATGTGGGAAGAAGCTATCGCCGTTAATTTGAAGTTACAATTAGAGGGACTGAGGTACCCTGTAAAATTTATAGGCTTTTCTAACTTTTCCACGGGTGTTAACTATAGGCCTACGTATCGCCAGTTTCATCTATGGGGCAGTATTCTTAATAGTGTTATGTGGAGATAACAACTCATAAACTTTCTCAACATACAATATTTTTACTGCGCGTCTCCTACATCCAAATATCCACTCAGCAGTTTGTTCTGTAACATCATCTTCCTTTAGAGTGGTAAAGAGGGTTATGAATTTATTGTCGCCTTACATCAGCATGGGCATTTTCTACACAGAGTGATGTCTCCATATGAAGGCACGTAGCGCAAGCTGTTAGATTACTTTAATAAAGTGACTTTATGCAGGCTCTTTATTTCACCTGAAAATATCTTTGGTTACATGACGCCGCTATTGCGGCGCTCATCTGGGCAGTTGTGTGAGCGTGCTACTTTAATACGACAAGCAAGCTAACAAAAAGTGAAAACCCCTATTTATCAAACAAACTAGGAATCTATAATTTTTGTAATAAACTGTGTTAGCCAAGAAACATCTCAGATTTGAATTCCGAGCCAGCTAACAGGAAGTACAAGGAAAATTGTATGGTCCGCTTAAATTTCTGCAGTCATTTAAATTTATTCCTAGAGTGCAAAGAAAGTTGATGGACAAAGGTAAATTCATCCTTGTGCTCTCGTGTCTACTTTCGGGTGACTGAGTGACGAATTTTATAAACCACTACGCAAAAACACCTGGTGGAGCCTCTGGTTAACGCTGATGTCGAAGGAACATAAATGTATACGACTGTCTGTATGTGCACATTAATTAAAGCGGCAAGAGGCCTAATGTGTAATATAGAGGGTATCCATTTCCAGTTACAGCAGGTCTGCTGCTTTTCTGATTAATATTTTCAGCAGATTTCCTGCAAGGTTCTCAGAAGTGAATGGCAGGAAAATCCCTCAGCGCATATTAGCCTACAGCAAATTCTTCTCATTCTTCCCTAGTCCATAACCAATCTGCATATTCTGCTCTCATTTCATGTAAAACGTTAAAATGTTGCAGCATTACTATTAATTCACAGGCACATCTCATGCGGTGGGTTTGCATTGACCTTGTCTCTGTGCAATTCGGACACAACACCGTGTAATGTTGAACTTCTAGTACGGGAACTGTGTTCTGTAATCAGATGTCTAGGTGAAAGTCTGGCAGAGCCTTGGCTCTTGTATTATCATTTTCTTCGCACACACCAAATGCTTGTCAAGTTTATAGGGCTAGATATGCGTCATAGTACATGGAGTTAAACTTTATTCTATTTGACTTAGAAGTTTAAATGTTCTGTCTCACTATGTAATACCAACTTGGACCTAGCAACTTGGGCTGCTTCCCGTTATTACCATAACATCCTGTGCATATTTAACAGCAGCATACGTCAGCGACGACAATGGTAAGTTTCGGTCTCGAGCTCCAACTACAAACTTTAATCATTTCTTCTAACAAGAATTCTAAAAGGAGCGAAAAATGTCAGACTGTAAGCCCTGCCTACATTCCACTGATTTTACTAGGGAACGAGGAAGATAAAAATAAGAAATGACTGGATCACAAAGAAAGGGAAACAATACAGAAGAATATGAATTAAAAAGTATTGACATGCAAAGGGAGAGACGTACGTTGGAAAGGAATAAAATGGGAAGAGAAACGGAAAATAAACTAGAAAAATAAAAGAGAGGGAGAAACAAGAATGACATGTAATGCGACCAGATCGCACATAATCACAGGCCTACGTCTGATTAAGTCCTTAAAATCACCAAGCTGATTCTACCCTATTCTTACAAAGCAACCGAATTGGAAGCTGTTCGATTATCGATAAAAAACGAGCCACCTAGAACACTGCGAAAATTGAAACCACTGCAATTAAAATTATTTAAATTAAAGACAAATATCTTGACCTAAAAATTCGTAAAACGTCTTCCAGTAATAGATCGATAAATAAAACAGAACGCGAGAGATTGTACACGAAACGGAAATTAGAATAGAAGTAAAAATTATTAGGAATAGGGGAAAGCAGGCAGAGGAGTGGAGCTGGTAGGCTGACGGGCGTGGCAGAACTTTTCAATCTTTCCCTGATTCAGTTTTACATATTTTTATGGATAAAAGCAAGAAAGAACATGAGAAGGAATGTACGTATACGGTAACATTTTGGTGCTTTCGCTTAACCATTGTTCCAATGGAAACGTAAAAATACATTTTGCGTGTATTTTTTAGCTACATGTCGCTGTCAACAACAAAAATATTGAGATTTGCACAGAAATTTTTATGGCAAATTTATATTTCTGGCAACAAGAACATCTACTTAGTTCTTCAGGTAAAATACCTGACATTTCTTCCCGTTTTGACCAAACCTGGAACTTCTCGACAAATTTTCATAAAAGTTCCCAACATCAAATTTCACGGAAAAAAGCCCAGTACGAGCTGCGCTGACATATACGGACGGACAGCTAACAGCCGCTTTTTGCGACAATGCGAACACGCCAAAAATGAATAAGGAAGGCTTACAGCGTGTAAATAAGAACGTGCGCTTGATAAACAAATCACACTGCCTCGAGTGAAAATTATTCTTCCTTTGAATGTGTTTAATATTTATCATACCGAAAATGTTAAAAATGAAAGTCTTGGTAAGCTAATTTAAGCATTTTTCTAATGACTTTCATTTTTCGAGAAACTTTCCTCATTTAGTTTTAAAGTTTATAGAACGGGTCTACATTATACCGATGTGAATGAAAGTTATCTTTGGTCACCAACATTCAGTGTACCCTCTCATCGCTTTACAACAAGACCATTAAACTGATTTAACAGATGAATCACGCGGACGGAGAATAAGGACCTCCACATTTGCGTTCAAGTCATCCACTTACAAGAATCTGGAGGCAAAATAACAATAACTGCTACTAAAACAAAATTAGCATGTTTATAGCCTATCTGTCAATATCAGCCAGATTTTCGTTCCTGCTACTGAAATTCCGGTCGTGTAAGTGGTAATTGTGCTTCTGTTGCTGTATGTAGTTGTCATTTTGTCTGTCTGATTCAACTTGAAGTTCATAGGTTTTCTCTAACAATACGGGATGTGACACTAACTCGAAACTTCAGAGTGGCTGTTAGCTAAAGCGTTTGTAATGATTAAAGCAGAAGTTTCGTGTACTGTAAGGAAGTTCAGCTGAATGCTTAAATGCTTTGCAAGGGGGAGCTAAAGTTTCCTTCTTTTCCCATTCGATTAACAGAGAAATAATTAATGTGGAATTGATCTGTATCTGAAATTGAAGCAGACAACCAATTATGGTCTGTCCAAATCAAAAGTTGTGTGGCACCATCTGCATCTTATTCACCGTAATACTACACATAGACATAGACTAGGTTACAAAACACTAATCACCAATAAATGCGCAAAGAGAGTTTTATCATCAGTCGTAACACTCTCCTACATGTTTCGACCCTGCTGGGTCGTCTTCAGGGAGAATTTTTTGTTATCGTTACACTAAAGGTTGCACTTTATAGTTGAGTGAGAATGTGCTGTTGACTGTGTAGTGCGTTGTTTTCGGAGGTGTGAACTCTCTGTGGTCCCGGCCTGACCACCAGCTGCACTGCGTGCAAGCCGGGACCACAGAGAGCTCACGCCTCCGAAAACAACGCAGTACACAGTCAACAGCACATTCTCACTCAACTATAAAGTGCAACCTTAGTTTAACGATAACCAAAATGTTCTCCCTGAAGATGACCCAGCACGGTCGAAACATGTAGGAGTGTGTTACGATTGATGATAAAACTCTCTTTGTGCATTTGTTGGTGATTAGTGTGTTTGTATAATACAGTGCACGGACATGGAACACATTAAATAGAATAGGTTATTAGCCAAGGGCGGATTGGTAATTAGTATATTAAGGAGAAATATGTCAACAAACTACCTGAAGAAAGGAGTAGCTTACAGTCAACTGCCAGAGGGTCAAGTAAATAAAATAAATAAAACTATACAACGCCCAACGTAATACTGTAGAAAATATGAAGTACAGTTGAACGCCCTTATAACTGCATCGGAATTAGGACACCTCGCTTATAGAGTCAAATATTCTGTGGTACCAACCAGTTCGTCAGCGTTAAACATTACGTACACTCCTCAGATGTAACGACACTCGTTCATAAAGACACAAAGCATTTAGTCCCTTTCAAAACGTTAGAATCGAGTTCGACTCTATATAATATAAAATATACAGAATTGATTTAATAAAATTTTCTTTCGTGTAATTAGAAAGTTCTGTATACAGTGCATTTCCCTATATATGGGGCAAACTGTCTGTAGTTTTAAAGCAAGTACTTATGAAAAAAAATGTGTAGAAATGGCAGCGTGATAGCTGAAGCTAGTGGTTCATCAACGTTAATGATAAAGGCAACTACTAAGCACGGAACCCATTCTAACCTTACAAGGAGATAACAGAAATACCGAAGTATCAGGGGATTTTTCTTGTTTCTACAGAAAATTGAATATAAAACATCGAACAGGGACAGGATCTTTGTACATAAGACAAGTATACCACTGCTTAAGAACTAAATCTCTTTGTAAAAGAGAGCAAATATAGTGCTATGAGGTCAGTGTTGTGACATTTTATGAATGCGCCCTCCGCAACTGAAGACAAAAGTGATATCCCAAAGGACAGACCCTTTGAAGACGTCGACCACATCCGTAAGTACAACACGAAATTTATTTTTGGAGATTTCATTTTAAAATTATGAACACAATATATTTGCAAACCGAATTTAGGAGCGACAGTCTACGTGAATACAGTACCGGTAATGGCAATGGTGTCAAGAGTGATGAATTTCTCAAGATCGCAAAACGTAATTTTCAATAGCTACATGTTTCCACAGATAAACATTCATGCATATGTGACAGACATTTCATGATGCGTGGGATCATATCGGGTTGATCAGATATTGATATTTTATAAGGTACAGAGAAAAATGTTTTGCCCAACAGGGGGAAGTAACAGGAGAGTGGGAAAAAATGCATAAAGGAGACCTTCGTGAGTTGTGTTCCTCACAAAATATTATTCAGGTGATCACATTGAGAACAGAGGGTTTGGTGGCGCATGGCGCACGTAGGTGAAAGAATAGAAATTTACAGAAGTTTCGGTGGGGAAGCCTGAAAGAAAGAAATGACTTTGAAGGCCTGCGAATGCGGAATAATAATGTTTACAAGGGCTTGAAGAAATGAGGCGGTGCGTAGTGGACCGGATTACTCTGCCTCATGATAGTGACAAGTGGCGAACTGCTATGTAAAGGATAATGAACTCTTGTGTTTCATAAATTTCGGGGAATTTCTCGTCTAACTGACGGGCTATGTGCTTTCCAAAATGGCTCCATTCCGTGCATTAGGAAGAGTCGTTGTTTTAGACATGTTACGACGAATATAGTAATCCGCAGAATGCGCACATCTTCGTACATCGAAAAATGGGCACACTTAGCAAAGCGATCGGTAAATATCCTTAAATATCACATTTATTGGCACGTGAGATAGTATGAGATCTTGCATACTGTTGAGAAACAGCAACAAAATTTAAGGAAGGCCTGTTGACAGCGTTTTATACAATACTAAAATTACGCGTCTACAATACTTGATTTAGTGTTATTCAAAGTGTTTGCACTTCGGAGAATATTGTCGTCAGAATTACAAATATTATTACCGGGGATAGCGTGGTCCGTACAGCGACTCTCTACGGAGTAGATGGTCCAGAGATCAAAAGTCAGTGTGGGTAATGTTTTCAGCATTCTTCCAGACCAGCCTGGGCCCACCCAGCCACCTATGAAATGTGTACCGGGTGATTCTACGGAGTAAAACAGCTTAGGGGGCACGGGGTGGCGCAGTTGGTTGTGACATTGCGCTACAAGTCGGAAGGTTCCGGGTTTTATTCAAGATGGTGTCACTGGGATTTTTCATTGGCATAATCCTTGTGGCCTCTCTACGGTCATGGGGTCGACTCAGCCTCTAACACAAATGAGTACCAGGAATATTTCCTGGGGCTAAAGGCGGCAGGTGTTTACAGATGACAAAATTACTATCTTCATGTGCCGATTGTCTTGACACCTGGGAGCTTCAAACTCCTGAAATCTTCAGGACCTGTCCAGGCCTGTACAGGGATGCTTTCGCTCTAAAGCAGCTTGGACGTGCCGTTAAAAACTCATCCCCATCTGGGGCCGAGGTTAAAAAGAAGAGCATAGCTCTACCTCTACTCCCCGTCTGCGAAATCATGACATGTTACAGAGTGACCTTTTACTACAAAGATTGCTACACAGGCGGAATATTAATATCTACACCCATAACATTCGTCAGTTTATTTAGCAATTACGGGCAGAATTGTGCATGAGACAGTTTTACTGTGAAGGTACTTTAAACTTTGCATTGTTTCGTCGAAAGATGTAGCTATTCAACGTGTAGTCGTTGGAGATCAGCCGTTAACTGATGGGGTGGTCACAGTGTCTGTTTGTTACAAGGTAGATTATGACTGTATGTCAGCATGAACAGAATTTGCAAGTCCTTGCAACTGCTTTGTAAGGTGTTTCGTAACACGAAATTTTTTACGGTGAGTAGTTGTTAGCACCTCGCCCAACCCCCAAGCTGGAGGACCACTCCTTGTAGGCTGTCCGAAACTGCCTATTCAATGTATTCGCAGCTACCTTCCATAACTTGAGGCCGTTCCTCTATCTGTAACCTGAGGACATGTCATGCCGTGGTGACAGACACCTAGAGGTGGCGGCCTCTTTTAAATGCGGTAATGAAACCTCGGATTCCACAAAATGCGGGAATTTCTTCACTAGCTGGGAACCTGTTAGCTTTGCAAGGACTCTGCTCCATGTAGTTAACTAATTAGTTAGTCGATTAGTCAGTCAGTCAGCCAGTCAGTCAGTCAGTCAATCAGTCAGTCTTGCAACTGCATTTATCCACCGAGAACGTTTTAATATTCGTGTCCTTGACACATTAGCTACTCGATAGTGTCTGCTGCTTCAGAACTTTTCACCTCCAATATTTGCTTCGCCTCCCCAACCTCCTCAAAAAGTTCACTGAAATAATGTTGTGTTACTTCCATGTGCTTTATATATTGTTTCATAAAACGTAACCGACATAAACTTTCAACTTCGCTCTTAAGTAGAAATGTGAGGCAATAGTCCTCTCTGTCCAAATGTACAATGTCAGGAAAATCTTAATGATATTATCCAAAAATGTTGGTGTGAATTTTTAGGTTAATGTGATCATACATTCAAAAGTGTTCATTTACCGTAATATTAACTTATACACACACGCACGCGCGCGCGCGCGCACACACACACACACACACACACACACACACACACACACACACACACACAAAACTGGACTGTTATAAAACTAGCATGCTTAGTGTCTTCTACAAAATCCATAGTATTATGTACTGTTACGTGCTTGATATTGGCTACTTGTATATGTAACTTAAGCTGTACATATTTTCAGTCATAATATTAAGTTCTGTAAGATATTACTCACGTTACGTTCTCAAGTTTCATGTATCAGGTTACGTGGCATTATTCATAATTTCATTATAACCAGCATCTATGTAAATAAGCTTGTTCGTATTGAAGCGTACGTATTATTTCATTTGTACACTGAGCCACCCCACAGACGGGCGGCATCATCAAGATTTAAAGTTCCAGAAATATAGAAAAAAAATTTTTTCTTGTCACACTAGAAGATTTTCATGAGTAATATACTAAAATAAGAAAAAATGACGTACATAAAATCGCAGTAAGAAAGTCTGATAAATAATTATTTGCGGGCCTACTCCAAGCTGAGCACGTATGGGGGAAAAGAAAGGTGCATACAGGATTTTGTTGGGGAGACCTGAGGGAAGGCGACCACTTGGGAGACCCAGGCATAGATGGGAGGATAATATTAAAATGGATCTTCAAGAGGCGGGATGGGGCATAGACTGGATTGAGCTGGCTCAGGATAGGGACAGGTGGCGGGTTCTTGTGAAGGCGGTAATGAACCTTCGGGTTCCATAAAATGCGAGGAATTTCTTTACTAGCCGAGAAAATGTTAGCTTCTCAAGAAGGCCTCTGCTCCAGGGAGTTAGTTAGTTAGTTAGTTAGTTAGTTAGTTAGTTAGTTAGTTAGTTAGTTAGTTAGTTAGTTAGTTAGTCAGTCAGTCGGTCAGTCAGTCAGTTAGTCAGGCAGTTAGTCAGTCAGTCTACTCCAAACTGATCCATGCTTCTCATTCTTCTTCTTCATTCAGTCTGACGAAGTCTTCCTTCTACATGCATTACGATGCATCAGTCTTAATTATCCTTCCTATCGCATTCGATGCCAGTAAAAGATTAGATATAAACCTTACAAAATAACTAAAAATGTCTACGAAATTGGCAGGCTAATAGAAATTATAAAAGTGTGTAAATATCAATAATTCTCGCGTAAGAAATTGAGATTGTTTTATGCAGGTTTGAACATATTAAAAACGTGGTTAATTTCGAAGAAGCCGTTGCCTTACGGTTTACCTAATAAACAGTAGAAACGACATCCCTCTTTCTGACCGCCCATGAATTTAAATTATTTATTATTTACTCAATACGGGTACTCAGCTTTTACTTTAGGATTCAGAGACTTTCGTGCAAGATAATGGAGATGAATATAATTACAAACGTGAAACAATCTTCAGTATATTCATGCATGATTTGGCTTTAGCGAATGATTTAAATAGCTAAAGAATTGAATGTTTACTTAAAGGATACAAAGGAATTAATGGAAAACTCCTGGCAAATATTTTCTCTATTCTTTGCATACGTAATATTATAAAATAAGATTCTTAACCCATGAAGAAGGAACAAGCCTGTATGTCACATAAGTTTTTGCTGCTGATGATAATTAATAGAATTTTTCTGTCATCCTTTGTCCCACTTTATACACAGTTCAGACGTTTGGATACAGAGCAAACACGGAGGAATTAAATTAAACCTCTCTTCTTTGCTGAATGATGAAGATTTCCACTGAGATTCAGATAGATTTACATAGCTGTTATACAATCATATTGTGCGCGGATTGATGCACTTACTGTGTGTGTAAGTCGGCTTAAATACAGTAGTTATTCAAGAATGTAGATGAGCTTACGATTCTAAGATTTAGGTAAAGAGATTTGTAGTGCTGCCATGATTATCTTCAACGTCCAGTTACTGAAAACGTGCATAGGCTTAAGTCGATTTTTAAAGGATTCTGGGGTTGTACATTACATTACTCTTTCACTGGTGTTTTGAAACTATCTGACATTTAAATTTTTATGCACCCTTATTGGTCTCTCTCTTTCACAAACCAGCTCTTGTCACAATCACGGTTTATATCATCAGGCCTAAAGTGATACCTGGTGCCTAGATGCTACGCACCTGGTCAAATTTTGTGCAAGCAAATTCTGCCACTTGCCGATCCCAGTGGTTGCTCGGTCTAAATCGTGGGTCTGAGGCCACTCGCTTGCTGGGATTGTGGGTTCGAATTCCGCCGGGGGCATGGATGATTTTCTCCTGTGAGTGTTGTGTGTTGTCAGGTAGAGGTCTCTGCGATGGGCCGATCACTCGTTCAGAGGAGTCCTACCGGCTATGTGTGTGTCTAACTGTGTGTGATCTAGAAACCTTTACAGTGAGGCGGCCTAGGACCGAGCTGGGTTTTTGCACTACAAAAAGATATGCCGCTACTTATTGTCTGTTTTGAAGAGGGTCGTGACGGCACATCTAATTCCACTGCATCTGAACTGCTCAGATATGCCCTTATACAGGAAATGTCTACCGTTCCGAGACTTTTCGTCTATATCAAACTGACTTTTCTCCAGCTTTCCGATAGCCGAATTAGTGAAGTATGAGAAATCACTGTGAATTGAGATTTCGTGTTTGATATGCCTACGACAATATCCCATGTCCAAAACACTACAGAAGTATAGGCCTATATAGCAGGTACGCACCCAGAATTTTTCGCCGGTGGGGAGGGGGTGTGGGCTGAACCTGAAAATATGTAATTTATGTCTAATCTTACAAATTATGTCATAAATTCCTGTCATACGTATAACGTAACACCTCTTGCAACCGCATTTATATATATGCAAATATAACTACATTTTCCATGACTCAATAAAATGTCATATCTTCTTTTTTTAAATTTTATTAACTTATTTTTCAAAATTCTAATATACTAGTCATTAGTCGATTTCAGTGGCTGTTTTCAGCTGAAGGGTAGATCACGTAAAACTTTTGATATATTAATATCTACAAAATCCTTGTTTTGAAATTGCGGTTTTGGGGGGTTGAGGGGCTGCCTTTCCCCCTTGGGTTCGTCCCTGCTATATAATCACCAGAAGCTCATGAGTTTTCCATTACGATTTAAAAAAGGGGCTTGACAAAAGCGCCTTCTTCTTTTACCCTTATATGTCAGTAACCAAAAGCAGAATGTCGTCTACCAGTTTATGACCCTTCAAGCTCTGTGGGTGAATATTATTGTGGCGCAGAAGCGATATTAGAGGCATAAATACGGCATCCAAAGTGAAAAATTAGAAGTCACTTCTGAAGTCCACGTTTGAAGAAATTCGC
Organism: Coptotermes formosanus; assembly: GCA_013340265.1. Lineage (NCBI taxonomy): Eukaryota > Metazoa > Arthropoda > Insecta > Blattodea > Rhinotermitidae > Coptotermes > Coptotermes formosanus. The sequence goes on along the minus strand of BLKM01002754.1, from coordinate 632,161 downwards.
CTCAGGCGGAAGTGACTCTCTTTTTCCTGGAGAGAAATATTTTTTTCTTCAGAGTACGGCTAAGTGGCTGATCAGGACGACTATGTCCTCATCTTGAAGGCCTAACAGAGACAAGACAGCCTGCTCCTCCAGAGGATATTCTTAACAGTGACCTCATCCCAATGCTGTGATCCAGAAAATCTTCGTGTGTCCTCTTTGCTTGCTTATTTTTATTTCCCTCCTGTGGCGACAATCTAAGATACGAGCCAGACAACCGAAGCGTCGTGGTTCAATTTCCGGCATAAAGGAGGGATGCCCTTCTTCTCCATAGGGTCCATGCCAGCACTGAGACCAGCCAGCCTTCCATTCACTGGGCACTGGGGATGCTTTTCCCAGTGGTTAAGTACTAAGGGAGTGAAGCTGAACATTCTCCCCGTTCTGGTGCCTAGGTTAAGAAGAAGTGGAGCTTTTACTCCACCCTCTTATATGTTTCATGGCGTTCTACAGCAAACCTAATCTTCATCTGATGTGTAAAGATTATAGTACGTCCCGGACTGAGAATAAGAGGCAGCAAGTGTAGCATTATGAATCCGATTTTCTTTTAAATCAGGCCAATAAAAAGCGTATCGGGTTCACGGTATACCTTACAAACCTGTGTTAACAATCGAACACATATATTTTATTCCAATCTACAAGCAGTGTTTGAAAGGTGTTTAAGGAAAAACACCGAAGTGTAATTTACCACTCAGAACCATGAATTAGAAAGGATGCTGGCGGAAGCTGTCCTAACCTCATTAAATTTGTCATTTTTAAATTAGTCCGGAATGACTGAGAAAAGCCACGACATACGTAAATAAACAGCATAGGTCAGTGTAGCCCAAGGCCTTAAATCTTCAGGGTTGCTGTGTCTGTTTAAAGACATTTTGCACATTTTTTGGATAGGGAATCAATATGCGATATTGCTGACGTATAGTAAGCCTACAGGGCATGTAGGAAATCTTCTCATTTCCTTTTTGTCTTCCTTTCTACCATCAATTCCTTCTGTTCATCTTTCTTTCTGTCATTTTCTAAGTCTGTGTGTATTTCCTTTTTTTATTTTATCATTCCCTCCTTCTTTCTTCGCTTTTTGTTCTCTCATTCCCTCAGCATTTCGTTACTTCAATATTTCTTTCTTTATTTGCCCCAGTCTGTCGGCCTTGCCTTTTAGCTCTGTTCCTTTATTTCTTCTTTTCACTTTCCCAGTTTCAAAGATGATGGTGATGAGGATGATGTGACCTTCAATTCTGGTAAAAAGCAGGGCGAAGCATATAGATGCCGCAATCTGAAGCGCAAGTGACCGTCAGAAAGAAAGAGTGTCGCAAAGTCCGCCAGTTATTTGCGTGTGGTGTTTTTGCTTATTCTATGAGATGGAGGCCACAGGATTTGCCGAACTTCTACGTAGGCAATTCGACCGATGACCTAATTACAATTTATAAGACACATAATTGAAGCACAAGTCCATGCTCAAGAGCGTAGAGTGAAAGTGTTAAGCAGCGAAGTCAACTTTACATCGGATTGTGAGACGGAAAACCACCAGTACTGTGTAAGTAAACATTTGGAAGGAGTCAGCCGTGGACTAATTCAAGATATTACTCCGGCATTCACTTGAACATATCAGGCAAAATCACAACAGGAAGGTAGTAGAAGATGAAGTTCAAAATTCGAAACGGCTACTTGTTTAATACAAATATTTGATTTTACTGTTACACCAGACTTACATGATACAAGTTTTGGGTACGATTATGATGATTTGATTATGGTCCTTATGATGATTATGGTAATTAAAATTCATCAGCCTCTTTTAAATGGTTTGATTCCGATAACGCGTGTATTTGCATGCATTAATAAACCCAAATATAGCAGTATATTTAATTGGGTTTTTATTATTTTCAGCTTAAGAACGTATTCACGTATCAAATTTACATTAGATTTCTAATTGTTTGGTGTTTATTTTTTCAATTAACTCCTCTCCATTTCATTTTTAAGACCGTCTTATTCAAGTGCACCCAAATAAAATATTTGCAGCTGAAGTACATTTGTCTAATAGCTTCATCGTGACGTTTCGTGGATTAGTCAAAAGGAAAGATAAATTACACAATTATTCACCATTTATGTCAATTCTTCACTTGTACAGAAAGAGAGATTAAGATAAGAAGTCTATTTGTTAAACCCCATTCACTTATATTAACATATGAAAAGAGACGCATCAGCGGCAGACTGACAAGTAAATTAATTTTCATGCACCAGAAAGGATTCTTTCTGACAGACTTACATTGTTGATTTCTTACACATTTAGATGGAGTAAAAATATCTGCGTATGTGTAACTTTGTCGCGCCCTATTTATTTTCCTGCCCGAACAGTCTTTCTTACCCTATTTATCGACCTGATATGTCTAAAGGCTAAGCTATATACAGAACACAAAGAATTGAAATCTCGATTGGACGCAGTTTATAACAAAACAAGTCACGCCAAGGCTATTATTTTTACAAACAGGCTACGTGTTTTGGATTTGATAATCCATCGTCAGGATAAACGCAGACTTAAACTGCAGGTAAGACACAAGTCATAATATTACATTATAATTTTTTTACGCTGTTTGTGGGGTCCCTCATCACAATATTAGTATTACGAGGAAATTATATTCTAGTACACAAAACTGGTCAATAGTAAGTAAACTTAAAGTTAAAAATTTTACATTAAAAGAAGTTCAAGTATATATTCTAGTAGTGTTTTTTATTCAGAAGTCTTGCATGTCTCTGAAGCCGATGGAGTGAGATTATACTGAAGTAAATTAAAAACCCGGTCGTTAAGGGTCTGCAGGTAAGCGATAAGTAGGATGCTTTTGTTTTATTGTGTTTGCCGAGGAAGTATAAACCAAAAATTCTGTAAAATAATATAATAAATATCAAGATCTAAATAAAATAAATGAATTTGTGTAAGTAGTTAATTTTAGTAATAATAGAATAGAATTTATTTATTACTTAATTTTTTTTGCTTTTAGTTGTGTAACCGTCTTATTACCAACTCAGCATGTGTGTTCAGACTCTAAGTGTTCTAATAATTGCTTTTCTGCCGGCAGTATTTTTTAAGAAACTTCTGTAAAGCCAGGAACTTAAAGAATTCGGAGAAAAGATTGATATAGACGATTCTCTTTAAATTTTAAAAGTTACATTTTAAAAATTATGAAATTGTGGCGCTTATTAATTACTTACGTTTTTCATATGGTATGCTAAATATGTTGTTAATTTCTTCATATTTTCAATTTAGAGTTATGTTCTATAACATAACTATTTAACAAATAACTGGACTAACTGCAGTTGTTCTGTACCTGGGTGTGTTTACTCCTTCCTCTTGCACTAGTCAACATAATACTGTATTCACGTTCAAAGTCTAGGGAGAAGGTTACTGATGTGGATGCTCTCTGTCACTGGTATTTATCATTATGGTATCGAATAAAGTGTTCGTTTTTGTAGTACAGTTGTCATTGACTTGACTGATAAAATCTATTCAATTAAAAAATTTGTTAATTGGGTAATAGATAACGCTGGAAGATAAAACAATGCAATATTTTAGTCCTTCATAAATGTTCCACACTTGGAAACGTCAGTATGATTACGTTTCTTTGTCACGCCTTTTATCTTACATTTTACACTTAAAGTAATTTCAAGATAAAATTTTCTGCGTGTTAGTCCGATATGACAACCATTGTACTGTCTACAATTCAGTAACCTTCTGTATGTTCCACAGTTACTGTAGAATAAATCGTTCCCGTGACAAAGATCTATATGATAGAAACACAAGTAAGAAATTACATTGTAAAAAGGGTAATATTTTTAAATGTATTATGTTGTAACAATTACTTAGTGTATTGTAATACCCATTTCTGGAGATTTTGAAGTGGGCTAAGAATCCCTCGTAATAATAATCAAACCATCACCAACGACCTCTTTTCCGAGTTTGTGATAACATTACTTTATGTCTGTCACACGCACACGTATATATTCACATGTAAACACTAACATACCCTGTCAGTGTTTAAAGCTTATAATTACTTTTAAAATGTCTTAACTATATATTTTGACTGTGTAATTTTTTCCGTCCAAAGTTACTTCAAAATAAGCCCTTCCCGCCCGTCAAGTATAAACAAGGGTTTACCCCTGAATAAGAAGATATCTTCGCCAAAATTCTAGCGAATAGTAGAGCAAATTTGATATTAAGAAAACCGTCTTTCATGTGAATCAAATTCATTAGCACAAGGAGGAGGGTCTCGAGGTTCGTTGTTACGTGCTGCCGTTTAGTAATGAGGCCCACGTGGAGCATAAACACCAATCGGACAGACAGAAAAACGTACGGCCTTTTACTCATCTATGTTTCTGAAGAACACATTTTGACTTATGAAATTTAAGTACTGAACAACATAAAGTAGAAAAGAATTCCAAGAAAACCAAGGCCATCACAATAAAGCTCGCATCACGTGGAAACAGTCGTAATCGAGGGATGCTTTCTATATAAAAGGAAGGCAATAAAATATAAAATGATTTGGTGGGGAAGGGAAAAGTAAAAGAAGTGACAGAACACCTTGCTTACTTTATAAGAGCAGAACCAACCGTGGACGAGATGTTTGCAAGGCTTAGGGAAGGGAAATGAAAGTAGAAAAGGGGAGGGGGAAGAAAAAAGTCGGAGGAAATATTGAGTGCGTGAAGTGGAAAGGGGAAGGAATGTGAGGTGTATGTATGTGCGGAAAGGAAGAGCTGAGAATTGGCCATTGGAATACAAGGGGGGGGGGGGGGAATGGAGGGACTCGTTCATTGCGAAGGCTCTCTTCAAGACACTCAGGGAGCTTCCGCCTCTTCACGTTTCCGATTTCGTGAGGAGAATTCCTTTGCCACGGCAGACACTTACTCATAGGAATACCAAACTTGTCGCTCCTACACGCCTGTTTATAATACAGTACACCAAGTATCACACAACAGACGAGGCAACCGGCTCTGTACTGAGCAGTGCCTGAGGTTGCAACCTCACTTAACATGTAACAAACGCCAGGGCACACAAGTATAGCAGAAGGTTAATTCTATCTCATCTCTATGCAGAAACTTTAATTCTATCTTGTGTAGAGCATTTTACGTTTCATGTGACATGTATGGCCGACAGTAGTGGTGTATAGAAGATTTTGGTGGGACAACAAGAGGAAAAAGGACACCTTGGAAGACAAAGGCGTAGATGGGAGGATACTAGCAAAACAGCTCTTAACAATTTGGAAGGCCTAGAGTGGAATGATCTGATCAGGATAGGGGGACGTTGTCGGCGCTTAAGAACACCCTAATGAAACTTCGATTTCAATAAATGCTGAGAATATCTCAGCTTCTGAAGAAGGATTCAGCACCACGGAGTTAGTTATTTATATATTTAGTAGGCTAGTCCAGTAGCTAGTTTTACGTTAGTCACAACATGCTCATTCTTCTAATTAGCGCATCAACCAAATTACGCTCTCAAGAGAATGCACTCAGAAGCACGCATAAAATTCCTACATGTTTCGGCACCGGAGTGTCATCATCGGGCTTGTATTCAGAACAAAAGAGTACAAGGTCAACAGCTAATTTATGTATCGTGCCTCCCTTCTTAAAATGATTAAAATATTAGAATTCTAAAATACACAAATTTAGTAATAATAAAATTAAATGTTGTAAATTTAAATTTTTGAAGTGAGCCCTTCCAGGTAGAAGTTTTCATCACTATTTCAATCTTTACAGAAAAACACAGCAATGAAAACAGTGTTGTGTTTATTCTGTAAAACTTGAAATAATGGTTATGTGTATACCTATACGAACAACGAGACGATGATTCCAGAAAAATTAGAATTTTTCATTTGTTTGCACTCTGTATGGTGAAAGAAAACTTCTACCTGCAAGGGTTAAATTAAAAATTTTAAATTTACAACATTGTAATTTTATGGTTATTAACTTTGCATATTTTAGAATTTTAATATGTGAATCATTTTAACCCTTTAAAAACGAAGCGCATCTGTTTTATATAAGGACTCGGTGCGTATAGTGCTATAAACACTCTCCACTTCGGTTATAAAAACCAGTTTCTTAATACTTTATAAGACAAAAGCTGCTGTTTGTTCTGAGATTCGTACAAAACACATAAATGCAACGTGGGCACCACGTAGCATTTTTTAGTGTTAAACCTGGTGTTATGTAAAGTTACCGCTAGGCTTTAAAAGTTTAAGAAGAAAAAGACACAGTACTTAGATTATCTGTCGGCCTTTTACTCATTTATTCTGAATAACTCCCTGATGATGGCACTCCATTGCCGAAACATGTATAAATTTTATACTTGCTTCTGAATGTGTGTGTTCAGTGCTAAGTTGGTTTATTGATTAATTATAAGCGTATGCAAGGTATGAATAACAAAAAATGGTCGCATTAAGTCGCTTACAATGTGACCCTAGCCTAAGAGTCTTCTGTGGTTTTCCTGAGCTCCCTCAGACAACACATTAAAATGGGTCAAACATTGTTGGTATATTTTAATCCCATCAAAGATTAGCTCCAAATAAGGCACACATCTAAATATCACCGGATTCATCATTCGTAATCGCAATCTAAAAAATAAACTAAAAAACGAAATCCCTTGAGCAGTTGCACTCAGCTGGTGGCACTGAAAACTTCATCACCGTCTACAAAACTACCTGTCAGTCGTCGTCATTCTTAGACAATTCAAGCACCTCCGTAACTGTATACTCTAATTTCCAACATCATACTGAATACGAAATAATAACACCAACTAATGCACCAAAATGTATATAATCTTTATTTGTAACAGTCTCCTATATATTTCGACCCTGCTGGGCCATCTTCAGGGAGAATAGTTTCGATACACTATGGTTGCCTTTATACAGTTAAGTATGAATGTGCCCTAGGTTTCATCCTCCGTTTGAGAGGTATCGTGCACTGCCCGCGGTCTGGGTGAGAGGTATCGTGTACTGCCCGCGGTCTGCAGTATGATACAGTGCACGGACATGGAACACATTAAATCATACTGAATATTACCCTCCCACTTATGGGCAAGTGGTCCCTTAATTTGCCTCCTTCGGAATTTTTCTGACGAAAAAACACAGGTTTTTTATTTCTCTTTTTCCCTTCTGACATGCCACATAGTCCACTCACTTCAACTGCATCATTTATAACTGTCCTATAGTAACTTATTACAAGTTTTACAAAATCGTAACTTCACAGAATGCTGTAAAACAAATGAGCTGACTTTAATCAATTTCTATCAATCACTATCCCCCCTCAAGGACAACAAAACTTCCGAATTTTATGCATGAACAGGTAAATGTCATTGTGCCCTTTTTAAAGTAAAGTACCAACAAGAAAACGTCGAAGGACCCACACCATAGGCCTAAACTACAGGGTGACAAGATTCACACAAAAATGTACACAGTACTTTAGTCATGCAAACCTTATCATCATTCATATACAGATAGCTGTAAGTCATTGGAATGTACGTAAAGCCTTCAGATAAAACGGTGACTTTACATAACCAAAGAAAGAGTCTGTATTATACGAGCGTTTTAAGAACTACTTTATCGATGTAAAAATTTGACGTGTGTACGTACTTTGAACTCCTAATGCTCACAATATTTAAAGATCGAAGCGTCTGGCGTTCACCCTTACACCTGATCCTATGCAGCAAGCCTATTTTATACTCACTTTGATTTTATTATAATAACGGATATAAAAGAGCGTTTCCATGGCAACCCCTGAAGGCAATACCTATTGCTTTGTCTGTTATACCCATTTGTTATGTCTGTCTGGGTATAAAACTTTCGAGGGAACCAATGTCAACTAAAACATATTTCCATACTGAAAGGTAAAACTGTGTGAATATAAAAACCTCCTTATGAGTGCTGTGGTATTTTATTATTCTGAACCATAATGGAAAATCACAGATGCAACCTTTTCTTCTAAATGTGTATACAGCTGTTTCCTGCCTAGGTGCATTTTAATTGAAAAAGCAGTAAAGTGCCAAAATTTTTTTGAAACTTTACTTTGGAACCAGGATGACAAAGTATATCTTTTAAGTATCTCATCCTGTCGTCCGGGTCTAGACACCATATTTATTATCCCTTATCAGTTTATACTTTCCCACACATGACAGAAAGTACCCCTATTTCAAATACAGAAAATGAGTACTGGTTTTTTGAAAAAAGGAGAATTTGCGGGTCCGTGAGAGGCCTAAAGAGAGCCTTACTTTATTTGCCACAGAAGATTCAGTTCCTTTGCGATGTTACTCCAAACCAACATGTAGATGTTTGCCGACTTTTCAGAAGAAGGTTGTATCCCCGAAACGTCGGCTGAATCTTCATCAACGACGCTGTGATAACTGCAGGCGTCCTATTTATTGTACAAATATATGCAAGATGGAATGAGACAATTCGGTCCTATTTCAGAACTGGTTTAATGCCCCATTTAACATACGTCTGAGTATCTTCCCTCAGTTAATAATTAACACCGTGACATTCGTATGGTATTGTAGAGAATGTTCCACAAATGTGTGCTAAACTTTGGGATATTTCATACGAGTCACTTTGAATGAAAAGAATGCTATATAAATATATGCCGAGTATCAACCGTTCATACTCAACGATAATTTTAATGTATTTTAACGTCTGTGAAAGAAAATTCTTCAATACATGTATTTTTTTCATGCCTTACAAATAAAATGAAGATTATGTGGTATATAACGCCACAAAATAAAATTATCCCTTGCGTTTTAACCTCTTGTCACATATACGTCCTGTAACAACAAAAACGTAGCAATTGAGCCCTGTCCTACTTCACACAACACAACATCAGTAAAACAAGGTATGTGTCAGAGAATGCCACATGCAAACAACATAATGTTTTAGTTACGTGGCGGGTTTACTTATGTTAGTTAACGTAGTTATGTTACAACATGCAAGAAAAACGTCAGTTTTGATTATATCCCACCAAAGAAAGATGATTTTCTGTCATGTTGCAGTTCTCATTTTATAAAATGTCTTCCCACATTCTCTACGTGATTCTGCATATTTCCAAAAGAACCCCCTGCCTTTCTGATAATTTCATCATTTTCCCTTGTGCGCTTAGCGACTCCATGATTCACTGCAAGACTTAATCTCTTGCTTGCGGTTTTTCCTGGTAAGCCTCCTACTTCATGTGCCCCCACAAGAAGTAGTCAGGTGGTTCATACTAATTACTCGTGTGCAGTATCTTACAGTATCTTGAAACACTGAAGTTCTCCCAGCCATGTGAAGGTTGGTAAAAAGATATCATGTCCTTATAGCATTTTTTACTCAAAACGACTCATGTATCAACATCCTGAAGTCTGACAAGCTTTGTGCTGAGCACTAAGTACATAAATAAAGTAGGCTCACCCTGATTTCAGTTATTAACATTTATGTAGGAATACTTTACAATTTATGTTTAAGCACAAACTTTTCCTCACGGGACGTCAAGGTCATTTTTGATAATCGAGTCCTCATTTATAAATTACATTCTTAAGCGGGAGAGGGTAACCTACGAATACAAAAAGCGATCCCTCTACAGGCCTGGACAGGCTCTGAGGATTCCAGGGTTTTGAGGCTCATGAACGTGGTAAGGTTGTCGGCCCTACATACCGGCCGCCTTTGCCTCCAAAATATATTTCTGGTACTCATTTCTTTTAGACGCTGAGTCGACGCCAGGGCCATAGTGCAGCCGGAAGGATTATGTCAATGAAAAATTCCAGTGACACCATCGGGAATTGAATGCGCTATCTTCCAGCTTGTAGCGCGGTGCCTCAACCATCTGCGAAACTGCGTATCCCTTAACTTACGAACACAGGCCACTTTAAAGGGAATATATATGAAAAAATATACACCCGTAACTTAAGCGGTTGTGCAAGGAATTTGACAAAAGATGTACTTACTTTCCATTTTCACGATATTATCATATCACTACCATTAATATGAAATATTAAAGTCTAATAATAACAGAATGTTTCCTGAAAACCGGGCAATATCAGTTCGTGTCGGAAAATATTATAAGCTGCTTCCTTCCCACATATACGAAAGCTCGATTTGGAACATATACCGTAAGTTAATGCGGATACAGTCAGTTATAAAATATGAACAACAATTTTCCTTTATTTTGGTGTATACTCTACTGTGATATATTCCGGTAATTATAAACGGCTCTGTTCAAGTAGTATTGTTATTTTGTGTAAAGAGTTTTTAAATATTTTAAAACGTTTCACAACTCAAAAATTACGCAGATGGAATACGATTTACTATGTAGGCCGATATTAAAGAATATTTGAGATAAGCACTCTCACAAATTCGTGAAAAGCATTTCCAGTGACATTTAAATATTATACAAAAGTTAACTGAAGAAATATTTTGTGTGTGACGATACAAAATGTCTCGTGCGAGGTAAACCATGTAGTCGACTGTGTTTCAGATACCACGTGTAGTGTGATATAGCAAATCAATACGGCTATGTTGAAAAGAAACTGTTGATGCGATAATTACTAGCACTGTCAGGTTTAAACGTGGACCTCTACAGTTTTCCTGAGTTTATGAGTTTCATGTAATTCTAGTAACGTCTTCCGTATGCAAAACTATTTCAAATGCAGGCACACCTTGTTCTACGTCCACTACGAAATTAACTTTTGTACAGGGTGTTTTTGTAGGAATTTGAAATACTTCGGGAAAACATTTATTATGTTAATTTACGACGATATAATCAAACATAAATATTTCCGAAGCTGGATGGTTACGGACAAAAGAACGGGAGAAAAATGTGACCTTTGTACGGTTACACGAAACATACCTGTTTAGCATAAGGCTTTATCCGTACACTGTCCAAGTCCCTCCGTACATTGATAGCCAAGCTAAGCCACGAGGAGGAGAGTATGCTACGTAAAATAATTGGATGATCTTTATGAAACTTGTGCGAGTTTGTCTCTTAATCAAGGTCTTTCTGTCTCTAGAATATTATTATATGTCCAGTACAGGTGTTAAAATTGCATAATCTGCAATGCCTCCTCATTTTAAACTGTAGGCTATTTGACAACGAATATTTGTGTAACCGTCCTTATTCTATAAATTATATCTCGCCATTATCTCAGCGAAGTTTCAACTCCGGATGTAGGTATTTTTGTTTACGGCGATGTAATTTAACCTAAGGAATGTTCTCCCGAAATATTAGAGATTCCTTCTGAAGCACTCTGTGTATACTACAGATTCGTTCCAGTTGCCACCGCCGTCTGTCTACATTTAATAGAAAGATGAACGGGCACAACCTGGGAACATTAAGAGCAGTAAATCCCCCTCCCTTTCGCTCAATAACAAATTTACAGCCTCTTGCTTCTTATACTTCTCTCGTCTTTTTAATGTTCAAATGGCTAATTTTTGAAATAGTAACTTGTTCATTTTTTCGTAAAAGTGTTCTTAATTTTGCAAAACAGTATTTAAATTAGTAACGAATACACGCAAGGAAAATAATAACACTTAACTTATTGTGTGTCAAGGAATGAATAACTGTTGGTCACATTTAAATACTTATTAGATATTCGCTTGAAATTCTGTCAAGCTTACTTTAACTTCTGACAGAATTTTAGTATTTTAATATTCCAAGAGGAATTATCAAGCTATATCTTAATTAGTTTCGTGAAATGCAACCTACATTTCTCAAAAATAAAGAAGAGAAGGACTCTCGGGTCATAAAGTGTCTGTACGCTGGAAACAAGTCCACTGCGAAGACCTGAACAGCTACAGTTCTTTATTTTATTTCTCTCTTCAGCTCTTTTTCAAAACTTGTGCTTTGCGTTGATTCTGCTTGGAAAGTACAGCAGTAATTTACCACATCCTTAATTCCCTGGGTCTTGTTATATGTAAAGCCTGTCCTCACGCAGGGAAGCAAATGAACTCTTGCCTTCTCCATTTGTCTCTAGGGCAATTTATCACCAACCTTGTTGAGTCTTTCGTTTTCCTAGTTGAAATGGGACGTTTTAAAATCTTCTTTTTTTCTTCATTCTTACTCCATTTGACCAGTGGAGTAACTAACGACGGCTTTTTATGGGATAAAAGTATACGGCACGGATAATAAAAACTGCAAGCTTGGCAGAACATGTATCTTCCTGAAAATAATTTATTATTCGTCTCCTACTGCCTCATTTGTGCGGAATCCGGAAGTGCTAGTTCGAATGATGGAAATGGAAGTAAGAACGAAACTAATCGAAAGGCAGTTAAAATATGCACAATTCAATCTTTGTTTATGCTCAAGAGTCACATCATTCAGCCGTATAATTACATTACCTGTCGAACAGGTTAGAGTAGACGTAATTTGAGGTTCCCAGCTCTGATGTCCGCAGTGCTGCGGGATAGCATACGTGAGGTTTTCCATTTGTGCCTCCTGGGGGTGGCTGCTGTGTAGGGCTGAAAAAACTTAGCACCTTTATATGCCGACTGTCTAGAAATTCTGGGAGCCTCAACATCCTGGAACCCTACGGGTCTGTCCAGGCCTGCACAAGGGTAGCATTTTGCCTGCTGGCTTTCAACGGTTTCCGTAAATATTCTAATACTGCGTTTATACCAAATTTAAAAGTTTCAAGGTTACAACTGGTAAACGTAACACTACTACCATCTGCAAATAAAATTGGTTTAGATTTCCTGTTATTAATCATTGACAAATAATCTGTATAAAGTACAGAAACATAGGACCCAAAATTGATTCTTGTAGAAAACCGTGTTTTATAACTCTGCAACATAAAAGTATATTATGATCAAAAGTTTCACTTTATCTCAGTTCGTTGAGACATGTGTCTAAGATGATTTAATCCGTTCATTGGTTTTGTTAGTTATTCCATAAAAAATTAATGTTAAGAGAAAATATAATTAAAGCAATAAAAAGTCTGAACTAAAGCACAGGATATTCCTCTCTCTGTTCATTGTTATTAGGAGCACTTAAAGTTTCATTAATTCATAGGTTGCCTTTTCGGCTGATAAATGTTTCACAAATCTGAGCTGTTTTTCAGCCAATATGCTGTTATCACTTAAGTGCCCAAGTAGTTTTTTATACACAACTTTTTAAAAGACTTTTGAATAAGAAGTCAGTAAAGACATTGGTCTGTAGTCATAAGTGCAATTTCCTTCACATTTTTTGAATAACGGTTTCACTACAGAGTATTTCAAGCATTGAGGAAAATTTCCTAGTGATGCAAAGGTATTATACATATATATATATATATAAAAACAGCACTTGTTTTGAGTAAGTTAGTAGAGATTTTATCTTATGCGTACGTATTTTGGATTTAAGGGATTAGTTATCTTTATCGATGGCATTCCACTGGGATATGCAACAGCAGAAAGGAAGTACATTGTCAAAGTTAATAATGTTTCCGTTTTTCAGAGTTGTTGAAAATTTTATTTTTATATTTGAAAAAGAATAAAAGCACGTAACAAATAATGTGTTTGACTATTATTATTATTATTATTATTATTATTATTATTATTATTACCAACATCGTAACAATTAGTATTATTATCATCAACAAGATACCTCTTTCAGCCAGTGACAGGACATGTGCTTTAAATGCACTTTTAATATCTTCTGGATTATTAACGGATTTCTCATCACTGTTTAATACTTGTACATATTCGTTAGTGAATTTCTTACTTGATTCTAATTTGACAACCTCGCAGATAGTTCTACTTGTTATTGTTTTCTGAAATCTGGCTGTTTTAAGTAATATTTTGGCGAGAATTCTACGTCGTGACTACAAGCTTCACTGTAACCATAACATTCATCTGGTCACTAGATAGAGAGGAGCAATATGTATCCCACGCCTCTGTCTTAACTCCGAGGAAAGATAACCCAATACCGATCGAAAAGTAACTTATGTAGCCAGCCGAGCTCTTGAGGCACTTGAGAAGAAAAATACCTCGTGCCTTTGTCGATAAAAATCACAGTTGTCCTGTTCGTCTTCCACAGGCATAATCTGCAGCCTCACGCCAAATACAGTAATACACGTCAGCACCGGATGAGGTCGTGCGGTCAACGCCACGTCCAGGCTTCTTTACTGCCAGGAAAGAGCCCTATCACTCATTGCACAGGAGGCTGGACGTGCCCCAGTTTCTTTTCGAATGTTTGTGAAGAAGAGGAGACTTCTTACCCACACTGGGGCTCGAAGGCCCAACCTTCCATCCCGTAAAAAATCGCTATGCTGACATTGCTATTCCGGCCCTTAGTAGTAGTAGTAGTAGTAGTAGTAGTAGTAGTAGTAACAGCAAGGCACCATTAGTTTTAAGGTAGGAAACCTTCACAGAAGTGGTATGGATGGCCCTACAGGTCTTCAGCCCAAATGAAATAAATGTGTAGACGGCGTAAAATGCACAGCACTGGGGTAATGTCGATTGTACTTGTCGTTAATGCCGCGTCTATCTACATTTTACAGTGGTAATTAAAAATACAGTTCTTTAAGTGATATTATGTTGACCAACCTACTGGACTGAGTGAGGATAACGTACTCAAAATAGAGAACAGGTTTCTGTTGAAATCCCCAATTCGACCGTATAAGACAAAAATAGTAAAAGCCTGCAGTTCCTTTAGTCTTGTTTTCATATTGCCATCCTTATAACTAACATCATGTGGCAGAGTTTGTCTTGAGAGAGCAGCAATTACTTTGTGAGAGAATATATTCCCTACTGCTCACGAAAACTAAAGGTTCATTAACGTCTGCGAAACAACCCAATGTTTGGTCACATCCTGAGCCAGATAGCTCGAATCCACACATTAAATAATTTGTGTTTAAGATCAAATATAAACAGTACCATTCCAACCACTCACACACTTCTCCCAAGTTCTTGCGTCCCGTCAGGTTTTTCAAATACAATTTTATATCCTGTCTTTGTTTCAAACACATGACTTACTCATTCTTGATTTTATCCTCCAAATAACGTTTCGTGAAGTGTATAAGTTATGGAGTTTTTTGCTATGTATTTTTCTCTAGTCTTCTCTTTTATCCTCCATGTTCGGTCCGAACATTATTCTCAGCGCTCTATGCTCAATAACATTCGTTCTATATTCCCCTTCACAAAGACGGACAAATATTTACACCCATGTAACACAACATGTAATGTCATATACTTTAATTAATATACACTTATAAATATTAAATAGGGTGCGTAAACGAACAATGTGCTAGATTGAATGTAGTCATAATTTCCTTATTTATACACGCAATGAACGAAGCAATTCAAAGAAAGGGAACTCACATTAAGAATTCCGAAGTTTGCCGAAAATAGCTGACTAGGGAAACATAATATCGCCGCCTCAGTACCCATAGTTCAAGCGGAAACCAAGATAATAAGTTTAGCCCATTTGTATGATAATGTATGCTTCAGTCGTGTAATGCAGAATTCTGCGATACCGTCCCTCCAGATCATTCACGAATTTCACGTTATATCTCCAGAGTAACACGCACTTGAACAACTCTCAGAAAGAACTCGAACAGACACAAATGTACAAGAGCTAACACAGCACTCTGTTCCCTCACTCTTTTTCTTCTTATTACCTTAAAATCTAACGTTCCTCATTGTTTGAAGAATACGTTACATGATATAAAAATTCCATATTTTTCGAATTCTACATGTACTGAGAAACAAAAACAGATTGCATGAAAAGGTTGCGCAACTGTAGCAGAAAGTTTGAAGGAATTTTCGTATAATATTATGGAAGTGTCCAACTACTCTAGAAACTTCTTCATACCTTTTACTCCACCTCATTTGATTTTATAGAGTTTTCCACGATAATATTTCACACAGAGAAGGTACACTAAATTGTAACAAACAGAGACATGTAACCTGCCATGGTAAAAGAAAAAAATACTCGTTGAAGTTCATCCTGAATTTTGAGCACGAAATATAGAAATAAAGGTTACTTACTTCGATGGAACATGTTGTTTCCTATTTCTTCCGAAAATCTAAAATATGTTCGTACATAATTACATATCCCTTAAGGATCAAAAATATAAACAATAATATTATTTTCAAATGGCTTCATGTTTGTCCTATCTTACCCAGTTCCAGAACTTCGATATTTCTGTGTATTTTTAAGGAGGTTTCAACCGCTTTGTATTAGTAGATACGGACAGAAATGTTTTGTTTAACGACGCTCTCAATTGCTAATATTATATTCTTATTGTTTCAGTAGAGAAAGAATAAAATATGAAAATGGAGCGTCGATGAAATGGTACTGGATAAGTAAAATCCGAAATACTCAGACAGAAAACTCTCGCAGGAGACCGAAGTATTCTTAGAAAACGCTGTCACAGGCCCGTTTTTTCACCACATATCCTACACGTAATTGTATGAGGTCGAAGTTGCTCTTCCGCTTTGAGAGACCGGCTGCTATTGCCGCAACCATGGCACGGTGGCTTGATATTGGCATTTTTATTTTCTTTTGGAAATTTTACTTCACGTATTATATCTTTCAAATAACAAGTGGGAATGTAATCTGAACCCAACTTTATCTGAAGCACGATGATGTGCCTTCTACGAGATTTTGTTGGCCCGTCTAGCAATCCATTCGCGATCTAGTAACTAACTAACTAACTCCATGGAGCAGAGGCCTTCTTGAGAAGCTAACAGTTTATCAGCTAGTCAAGAAATTCCCCGCA